>JASDQU010739712.1:107166-118130 GCA_032191745.1 Picea mariana | reverse complement strand
GAGAAAAGTTGTTTTTACATCTAACTATTCAAGATGTAAAAACAACTTTTCTCCATGGGGATTTGGAGGAAGATATTTATATGCAACAGCCACAGGGGTATGAGCTCAAAGAGAAGGAGAATTTGGTATGAAGGTTGAAGAAGAGCTTGTATGGCCTAAATCAAGCTCCAAGGTAGTGGTATTTGAATTTTGACAGGTTTATGATAGAACAAGGTTATAGTATATGTCATTCGGATCATTGTGTTTATTTTAAAAGGATAGACAATGGAAGCTATATTATCTCGATATTGCATGTAGATGACATGCTTGTTGCAAGGTCTAATATGCAGGATATAAATGTGCTCAAGAAGAAATTAGCTAATTCATTTGCAATGAAGGATTTGGGTCTTGCAAAGAAAATCCTTGGTATGAGAATAACAAGAGACAGGAAAAATCGCCAATTGACATTGTCTCAAGGTGAGTACATAGAGAAGGTGTTGGAGAGGTTTAGAATGCATAATGCAAAACCAGTTAGTACACCTTTGGCAAACCATTTCAAATTAACTAAGGAAATGTGTCCCAAGACATAGGAGGAGGTAGAATACATGTCCAGGGTCCCTTATTCATCAGCAGGTAAAGTGGATTCTCAAGTATTTGAGAGGTATTTCTACTCATGCATTATGTTTTGAAGGTTCAGACACTGTTCTACAGGGATATGTTGATTCGGATATGGAAGGTGATAAAGATAGCAGGAGGAGCACCACAGGGTATGTTTTTACAGTAGGTGGAATAACAATAAGTTGGATTTCGAAACTGCAAAAGGTTGTTTCACTTTCAACAACATAGGCAGAGTATGTTGTTGCTACAGAGGCTAGTAAAGAGATGATTTGGTTACAGAGGTTTATGGAGGAACTAGGAAATAAGCAAGAGAATAACAGTTTGTACTATGACAGTGAGAGTGTCATTCATCTTGCAAATAAATCAACCTTCTATTCAAAGAATAAGAATATACATCTCAGGTACCATTTCATACGATTTGTCTTGGAAGATGGACATTTGAAGTTGGAAAATATACACACTAGCCAGAATCCTGCAGACATGTTAACTAAGGGAGTAACCAAGGAGAAACTAAGTTCCTGCTCAGTTTTAGTTGGTCTTCAAGCATGAAGGAGAAGATGATAAATTTTCCATGTCCAAGAAGGATCATAGTACAACATATACAACAACGGTGGAGTTGTTGAGATCAATCTCCAAGTTGGAGATTGTTGGTTGTGGAGCCTGATTATGTTCCTGATTCATAGGTCTTTGTTTTCAGTCGTGTTTATACCTCATGAAGACTTTACACCTCAGAATAATGTACACTCCTCCATGCGGGGGAGTGCAGAGGGGAGTTACCCCCTCTATGGGGTCTAGGGGATAACGTTTCTCAATGGGGGTTAGGGGGAAAATCCCCCGAAGGAAAATTTTCCTTGTAAATGTATATTGTAATTTCATTGTAAATATGGATCATTCATTATAAGGTCGTAGATCTGACGGTAGAATTTATGTTAGGGTCTTTTTCCCTAGAAGGAAACCCTCTTTTATGAAGGAAATGTATTGCGGCTATGCATCATTGCGAATATTGTATTCTGAGAGAGGAGACTATGAGAGAAAGAAGAGGACGTTACAGTGGGTGTGTTGTAGGTCATATCCCTTCATTTGCTGGATAATAATAAAGGAAGGACCTGGAAATTTCTCTGTTGGACATAGCCCACACTAGGTGAACCACGTATATCTGTGTCTCTATTGTATTGTGTATCTTCTGTGTTTTATTTCCACAATTTTTTTATTTTATTGCTCCGCGATCATGTTTTTCTAAGTGTGACAAGAAGGAACCATGTATTTGGACTCTAGAGTGATTTAAGCTACATAGACCCAAGTTGTGGGTCAAGAGACTATGTTTCGATTTGAATATGATTTTGTAAACATGTTAATATAATTTATCATTTCTTTAAGTAGTGGTATTTGATATGTGTATCTATATGTGTGTAGAGAGAAGAATGAATATTTCGAATTAAGTTTACACATGGGTAAGGGTCATATNATACTTCCTACTATAAACTCACTCTATGTAATGGGTTGGAGACTATGCTCCCCCAGGAGGTTACACGTTGTCATGAAGCACACTGCAAGTGGAAAATCATAAGGTATAACTAAGGGGTGTGCACTAAGGAAAAGTAGTAATTATTTCTTAGTGACCATGAGTCTCTCCCCATCAGTAAATGGGATATAGTTGATGTAGGTCCTTTTCATTTTACATCATTTTCCCTCAACATGAAAGTGTGTGTACCCGGATGGGTTGGAGTGACCATGGATTCAGACATGGTACTAATTATATTGCCATTGGTATCGATACCAATGTTAGTGTAAATTATTATTATTAGACAAAGTATCATTTATTTCATATCATATAAAATGTTATTTTAAATTAATATAAGTGCACTCATTAAAACCATTATTCAAATAGTGATAATTGCACTCATTTTATCAGAGGGGGTATTTATAGGTAAATTAGGTTGATTATATAATGAAAGCTAAAAATGGAAACTAAATACTAAATACATGCATTAATAGAAATCATTCATATCCTATTTTAGAGGTTTTATTTAATTAAAAAGTGAATTATCATGTGCACATACATCAAAAGAGTAAAAAATGATTAGAGGGGACATAAATGAGTAAAACAAGGAAAGGTGGTTTGTGGTTTGGTGAATAATATGCATTTAAGCTAATTAAAAATTAGAATTATGCATGAAAGCGACATGTGGCTAGGTGAATAATAAGTATATTAGTGAATTAATAATTAGGAATTTTTCATGAAAATGCACGTATCATTTTACACAATTACTATAATAAGAAAAGGAGGATGGCCATGGGAAGCACCTTATGCTCCCAAATGTTGGATGGTTGTTCTAACACTAAAAAATGTCAAGGTGAAATGGTAGAGAGCTTAGTCTTGATTGTGTTAATTCTAATAACATTTTGTTTGGGAGTGGGGTCTCCATAGAATATTGTTAGTTGCACAATATATTGGTGAAGTGGGGAGGACCTTTCACCGTTGCTACCTTTTATATGCATTTGTACAACCCTTACAACTTGAGGGTTCCAAGGGAAAATAGTACCGTTAGGTTACACTGGGGAGATCAATCAATAATCTTTCATACAATTCGTAAGATGGAAATTGGAGATAATTATTGGAGAAATATCTTACATGAAGCTTGGAGTTGAATACCAAATAAATAAGTACATCTACATCAATCTAAAAAAAGGTGCGTTGATTTCGAAAAGTTTTTTACATTATTATTGTTCAAACATTTCCCTTTGGGGTTTGGTTTCTATAGGTATAATAGATCAAGTCTATTTGTTTTGGAAAGGTTAAATCATTATATATATTTATCCATCGTGTATTCTAATCAATCTAAACCTCTATAGAAAACCCCATCTTGTTTGAATTCTTGTGGAAGTTTCTAGAAATGCCTTGGAAATTTTTCGTATAGGGTTACAAAAATATACACCCCCTATAGAAGGAAAACCTAGATGCATTTTGAGTCATTTTCACCTTGAAAGAAAACAAACCTCACATGCATGTAGGTTTCCTTAAGGTATCCTATGTGCATGTTTCCTCTTTTAAGTGTAAAAGTTAGGATTTTAAGGGATTTTGAAGGGGGTTTTATCTCTAGCATTTAAGAGTATAGTTAGGTGTAATTTGGAAGTGACATAACCCAATATAAATAGCCATTGAATGTTCTCTTAAATATATTTTCATTCCTTTATTTTATCTTGAAGAGTCGCATATTGATTCAATTCTAGGAGGTGATTTTATTTTGTATATTGTTACCTTCTCTCATTTGAAAGAACCCAAGGTTATTTCAGTTAAAAAAAAAAGTATTTATAGGAAGTATTCCATGTTAGGTTTTCCCGCCCTTCTAAAGATGTTGTTCCCTAGTATACAAAATGAATTTAAACATGCTTGGTTATAGACATTATGGTTTATGTATTGTAACTAAACCGACATCTATATGGTAGATGATTGAGGACATAATAAAAGATAGTGTGTTGAGTTAAGAACTGATCTTGAAATGTTTTTAGTTTGTTACATTTCATGCATATAATTTAGAATAGTTACTAATCATATGATTTTCTTTCCTATATTTAATCTTGAAGAGTCGCATATTAATTCAATCCTAGGAGGTGGTTTTATTTTGTATCGTGTTTCCCTCTCTCATTTGAAAGAACATAGGGTTATATGGGTAAATAAAAATATTTATAGGAACGATTCCATTTGAGGTTTTCCTACCCTTCTAAAAAGATCAATCCCTTGTATACAAAACAAATTTAAACATTCTTGGTTATAGCCATTATGGTTTATGCATTATAACTAAACTAGTAGCTATATGGTAGATGATTGTGGACATAATAAAAGATAACATGTTGAGTTGAGAACTGCTCTTGCAATGTTAGTAGTCCATTATATTACATACATAGAATTGTAGCATAGTTACTAATCATACTCTTGTTGGAATGGGGTGATATATGAAAGTTATCAACATGTAGAAGATTCAATTTGAAGATATCTTGGGAAGAAAAATCTAATAAAATATTAGGATTTAAATTTATTCTTGCAAGGCTTAGTAGTTTGGATATATTTGATTGAGGTATTTTATAGTGTCTTATTGGGATCTACAGAAAATAGAAGATATATCTTATATTGCATAGAGGGTATATTTGTTTTACAAAATTGTTTAGCTACTGTATTATCAAATAGGATCTCTCTTTTTTAACAACCATGGATTTAATCCCTGCAAATTATAATGTAATTGGATGAATGTGAACTAGATTGGTGAGTCGATGTGTTGGGATTAAGTTCCTGTATTGAATAAATGTGGTTGGGGGGCAAATTGAATATTATGTGCATTCAATAATTAATAAAAGTAATAATCATTGGTTTTGATATGAAAGGGATGAAGAACGACATGGGGGCTATGATTCCACAAGAGAGAGGCATCCAAGGGGGAGTTATGCATGGGTATTAATCCAAACCCACATTCTTGATTTATATTATCATTGTGTAAAACTTATATTTGTTGTTGAGTGTTCCTAAAGCCAATCATTAAACTCATTTAAGAGGGTGGGTGTGAGGAGTCACATCCCATAGTTATTGGATAGCATGGGAATGAGTACAATCAACTTGGGGAAGAGTGTAAGTCAATTCAAGCAAACAAACAAGAGAGGAAATTTTTATGGCCAAGGGGGAAGTTTTTGGACATTCATTTTTTTGCATGGTTAAATTCAAGCATGTTGAGTAGAAAAGGAACAACATCATGTTTTATATTTTATAAACATTATGGTTTATGGTAGAAAAGGAAGAGTTGAGTGTTGGGAAGAACATTATCCATGATGTTCTTTAAGGAAGTCATTGTTGGGCTATGGTTATTCTAAAAAATAGGCTTGTGTGCCTACAAAATGGGTTGTAAGCCTATAATGATTTTTTATATTAAGGAATTGACTCAAGAGACTTGTGAAGGATGCTATGAGAACTTCTTGGGAAGTTGAGAGTTCATGGAAGTCCCCAACTGAGAGTTCTTAGCCAACCAAGTGCATTGGAAGATATGATAAATAAATGGTACAACCTGAGGGGCTCTGAGTAGTGAAGGGGGTACATTCCTTGGGTAGTGTAGGTTGTCGGGAAGAGAGAGACATGGAGGATTGGAACTATTGTGGGAGTAGAACTTGGGTTTTGGGGTTGTTGTGTGTGGAGAGTAGATATATAGTGGGTTGGATATCCTTGTGGACTCATATCCTTAGCTCGAGGGTGGCCTCCTATTGAGAGGAAATGAACAATAGTTCCTATGGTTAGGAGTTTCACCCTTCGTACGCAACCAGTTGGTTAATGATTAACATATAAGTGTTTTTGTTATGTTTCCAAATGTTATTTCTGCTATGAAAATAGTTTTAGATGAATGTTGGGTACTTTTTGTTGCTTTAATAATTGCATTCGTGGTTTTATTTATGTTTTTAGATGAATTTAGAATATGGTATCATTCAAATTCGTGTGTGATCCATATCTGGTAAGATATAGGAAATTAATTAGCAATAAATGTTAATGATTTAATGAGTTTCTGCACATAATGTTTCTCATCTAGAGGTTGGGTATGTTACAAAATGGTATCAGAAATTTTGGTTCAAAATTAGACCTGTATGGGCCAAGAACCAGTGTGAATTTGGAGAAATTTGTTGTTTCATATTTGTGATGAATTTGAGGAAAAACAAAGAAAAATTAGAGTGAAATTCCCAAATTCGTGGTTAAATTTCGAGTGAAATTGCCTCAAAAACCTCTTAGAGATGATACAGGGCATCGATCTGCAATGATGTAGAGTTAAATTTGACTTGGAAGGTTGGATTTTGTGTTTTAATTCATTATAGATTTGGACAGAGTTTAGTGAATCGACGGTCAAGATCATGTTTGATCTTGAGATCAACGACTTAGATTGGTTGAGATAAATTTAAAAAATTATAAGGTTTTGGCCATTTGAAAGGTGAAGTGAATCAACGACCAAGATTCAATTTTGACGGTTGGAAAAATGGATGAGATCAATGGACAAGATCTATTTTCGGCCATTTTGAAGTTGAAGTAGATCAATGGTTAGGATTTTCTTTTGGAGCTTGGAAAAGAGAGAAAATAGATGGCCGAGACTCGATACTCGTCGACAGAGCTGGGCAAAGTTTGATGGATCAACGAACGAGATCAATTTTAATAGTAGATCAACACCCAAAATAATTGGAGATTGGTCAAAAAAAATTCTAAGTGTCGGAGTTAGCTAAAGGAAGTCATCAACGGTATCCGACAACCATTCAATGGGATTTATAATTTGTTTTTCAAAATATAAATTTCTATGTTTTTTTTTTTATATCTTTTCTAATTTATGTAATTAATGAAAAAAATAAGTAATATTAAGTGTTTGAGAAAATATTTTTCTATAGGGTAACCCAAGGGAATGCTCAAGAAAAATGTTTGAAGATTTTGGTTCTCTTGGAAATAATTTGGCTAAGAAATTATTACTGGATGATAATGTTCTAGAAACACAAACCACTGAAAATCAAAAAGAGATGAAAATTATAACAATAAAATGCCCAAAATTAATTCCATGGCATTCCATGTACAAAATAATGGAAAATATAAATTAACTAAGAAAGCATGTAACCATTCAATGAAAATACCTAGTAATTCATTCAAACATATAAGATCACTTAACAGTATTGAAATTCTTACTAGATGCCTGCATCATTTAATCAATAGTACAATCATACATATAAATTAATTAAAGCATAGAATCTTCAACAAATAACGTTCTTCAACTCCAAAAAGAGTTTTTGGATTAGCTAGAAATAATCCATTGCTACAATTCATGTATTGTCACTTAGAGCCAAAAGACCCTTCTCTAGAGGAAAATTATCTTATTTATAAGAAAAATTACATTTAAAAATAATATAAAGAAAAAAGTAGAAAAAAATAGCAAAACAATTTGCATGTTGCTATGATTTTGGTGAACTAGGTATCTAAACTTATGTATCCTTAGCATCACACTTTTCCCATTGCTCAAATAGTTCTTCGCACAAGCTCAAGTGGGGAAAAAAGTGTTGTTATTTAAGAAGACTAATACTAGCATTCATTTTATGAACCTATACCTTGACAAGTTAGAAGATTTCTTGGAAAAAGCAGGTTGTGTCGACCCTACTCTCACAGGTATAGTCATCAATGTTCTTCTTTATGCCGATGATATCGTTCTTATGGAAAGGAGTCCCCATGATCTTGAAAACCAACTAATAATCCTAAAGGATTTTTGCTCCAATATGTGTATCATTGTTAATACTGATAAGACTAAGGTCATGATTATTAAATCCAATAATATCACTTATGATACCTTCTTATATGAAAACAACAACTTGGAGGAAGTGACTTCATACAAATATCTTGGAATTTATATTCACCACAATCTCAATTTGAATTATAGCATTGAGAAAAGTATTATTAGGGGATGGAAAGCATATTATGGACTTGAAAAAAATTGTAAATCAGTTGATCTTTGGAGTTGGGATAAGAATAAAGTCCTCTTTGAGACTCTTGTTACACCTATTATTCTTTATGGATGTGAAGTATAGGGTTGTAGTATCTCTTGTGAATCCTGGAGAAATATAGAGAAAATACAAAAGAATTTTATAACCTATAATCTCAAAATTAAAGGAAATACTCTCTATCCCATCCTCCTCTTAGAAACAACCTCTCCCCCATTGAGAGCATGACTATGACTAGATACCTAATGTATAAGGACAAGTTAAACAAAATGGAAGACAAGAGGTTGCTTCAAAATCAAGTCACAAATGCCTTTGACTCAAGCAAGGATGGCATAAAGATGCCCAGTCTTGGCTAAACTATTGGGGAATCATGGAAGACACCATTTTGCAGAATAAAAATACTATTAAAAATATCGTCAAATCAAAATTTAAGGAGAAAATGTGGTGTAATAAAAAGTTATCAGAAAAAACAAATTAAGGTATTATAAGGATGTAATCAACCCTAATCTAGAAGATCAAAATTATCTATATGTTTTGACAAGTGTAAAGAAAAAAATAAGCATTGCTAAGATAAGAACAAATTCTCATGAGCTCCATAGTGAAACTGGGCGTTGGTCAATTCCTAAAATGCCTTGGGATGAAAGAGTGTGTCACCTATGTGACACTAAGAAGGTTGAATATGAAAAGAACTTTCTCTTAGATTGTCTAGCCTATACCCATATTAGATCTCATTTTAAAAATATTTGTCACACTGCCAACCTTCTTGACCTCTTAACTCAACAAAACTATGGTGATCTTGGAAAGCTTCTCTTAATTCTTTTCAAGCACAGAAACAAAATTCTAAATAATCGCAATTAATCACTTACCTTCTTAAGGTATGATAGAAAAAATCAATCTTAGTGGACGTTAATCATCATCATCAATATATTTTTCCAATTTTGGCATTATGGAATCCATTCTAGTAGTTGTTCTAACCTCTCCAATTAGAAACTTCTAATGATGGTCTCATTCTAGTGAATATATGTCTTTGGTATTATCTTCCTATTTATCGGTTGTCTCCGTGAATTCCTCCAATACCTCCTCAATAGTCTAAAAATCCTCAAGTAGACCAAAATTGGGAAGGCTGGTTTTAGAAATGGAAACCTCCACGAAGTCCCACACTTTGATACATGCCATCCATTCCTCTTGAACCTAATCCTGAGACATTTCTACTACCCTACCCCAATACCTCATTGATCGAATCCAACCAACTCATCCTTATTTAACATTTTAATCCCATGGTCTTCAATGCTATGAACTCTCTGAATTTCTTTCAGAAAATTCAATTGGTCTTGGACCTTATGCTACCTACCCTTCCATGCCTAAATTTCCTTATACAATAATGATAATTGTAGGGTTTCTTTATATAACTCTACCACTTTAGCTATAAAATTTATTTTAATATGATTATTAATATTTTCCTCCTAGAGAACATCTTTATTGAATTTGCTTACAACATCCTAAGATATTTTGTAGTAAACCACATGATTCTTAAGAAATGAAATTTTTGTCTTCATGCTTTCAAATTCAATCTCATCAATGTTTTCCTTGTCAATGGTAGTGTGTGAAATTGCCACTCCAATGAAAAAAAATCACTAAGTTTATCTCTTTTAATATCCACTAAAGCTTCTTTGGTAGTGAAAATGACAACACTATCTACATACACTCTCCTTTTCTGAGTTATTGAACAATAGTTCTTTTAACTGTGGACTTTTGAGTTTGTTGAGGACCCGTCATTTTCTATGATGTTCGTTGCAACTCATTGGCTCAGATGTGGAACTATGGAATATTGTAGTCTAAACATGGCATGATTAGTGCTCTTACTACAATAGAGTGCAGACAAGATATCCTTATATTAACGAACACCTTATTCTATGTCTCCCTTACAGTTGGGCCATTATTAGGCACTACATCTAGGTAATTTGTGTTCTTGAAATTTTGATGTATTTCATTCAAAATACATTAACATCTCGGTAGAGAGTTTAGAGACCCAAGTCTCACCTTTGTATCCTTATACACAAGACTAAGTCGATGTTATGCAAGTGTGGGTATATGAATGTCTAACACATATTATTAAATAGGGGTTTCAATATCAATTGGATTCTTTTGGGAAGCCTCCCATTTTTCTTTAGCTTTCACTGTAGGTGACCTATCTTAGGTCTAATAGGTGATTCCAACACAACACATAAAACCAATAAGGTGTAACACAAGTTTCCATACAAAAGAGTAAGCATCACCCTAACAACAATACCATATCAACTTATGAAATAAAG
Source organism: Picea mariana (assembly GCA_032191745.1). Classification (NCBI taxonomy): domain Eukaryota; kingdom Viridiplantae; phylum Streptophyta; class Pinopsida; order Pinales; family Pinaceae; genus Picea; species Picea mariana. Next base: position 107,727 of record JASDQU010739712.1, on the reverse strand, counting down.
TGAAATGAGATGGGTCAAAATAACTTGAATATAGACAATCAAAGATAATAATAAAAATTCATGTTAACAGTACAAAATATCGAGACAATCATCAATTTTGAAACTATTCCACTTAGAGGAGTATATGCTAGAATTTAAGAGTTGCAAGATTAATCACTTACTTCTTGCAATGATCAAAATCAACAAAATTGTAAATAAAATCATTAGCATTAATTCCCCGCAGCATCAATGAAATCACAAACGCACAGTGAAAAAATGAAATTTATGTAATAACACACTTGACTAGCAATCTATAGTCAATTCCTAATAGATCAAAATCCAACAAAGGATAATTTCACTAGACAAATCCAACATCTCTAACTATACCTTAAAATAAAACTGAATAATTTCAAGTATAGACACAATTAGAACATTCTTATGAACCCAAAATTATGTATATATTCATTTATATACAACTTAGGAAAATTATTTTCCTTGTTATGGTGATCTAGATCCATACCAACCATAAAATATATGCCTATTTTGTATCAATGATACTCAATTAGAAAAGAGAAACCAATT
>JASDQU010739712.1:89811-106790 GCA_032191745.1 Picea mariana | reverse complement strand
TGACTTGTTTAATACATTCATACCTAACAATAGTTATTACCTCCACCAATAAAGAATCATATTTATTCAAAATTACACATAAATGAAACTATACATAATTTTCAACTCTCAAACGTACTCATTGTTGGCTCACTTTACTTTTAATATCAAAATTAGTAAGGTACATAGCTGAGAATTGAATCTTATATTTCACAAGAGGTTGAAAACACAACACCTACCATAATGTTTTAGGGAAAACAAAAATAACTCAAACATGCAAAACATGCAAAAAAAATAAAATTATGCAAAGAAAGAATCAAATGGTAACCACAAAAGTTATGAAAATTAAACGTAAAATCAAACTATCAAATTCAAAACAAAGGCAACACACAAAGACAATAAAGACTATGGTACAGGAAACCACTCATGAGAGTAGCTAAGTGAAATGTTGTTTTGGGATCTGACCATTGACTCAAAGAGAATCAATTTCACCTTCCATGTTTTGTAATCTACACATGCGAATTCCTATATTTTCAACAACTTGGTAAGGACCAAGCCATAAGTTTTGAAACTTCATATGTTTTATTTTGGGCTCATTAACTGTCTCCCTTTTCAAAACCAAATCAACTACTTCAAAATTTGCATCACTAGCTTTATGCCTATCAAACCATTGTTTCACAATTTGTTGGTGAGCTGCAAATTTTTGTTTGACCATTTCCATTTGTTCTTCCAACATCATTAATATATAAATTTCTTTTTGAAGGATAGAAGAAGATTGACCTCTTGACACTTGACATAATTGTAGAGAGGGAAATAAAATATTAGTTGGAAGGATTTCTTATTTCCCATAGACGAGATAATAATGTGAAGTTCACAATGCCTTGTGTTACATTCGGGGAAAGAGGACTCTCTAAATGAGGAAAAGTCAATACATACTTGACTGGGACTGCTCAAAAAATGGAGCAGGAAGTCTCAAGAATAGGGAATCATGAGTAAATAATGTGGAGAAAGGGGGACACCCTTCTCACTCTAAACTTTGATTTGTTTAGCAGAGTTGTATGATTTAAAAGAACAGTTGTGAAAGAAAAGGAATTAGTGAAGATGTTTGAATGAATAACCTGGTTAAATCCATATTATGAAAATGGTATATATTTCATGGAAATAGCTTAGCCATGCTAAGAATTATAGAATTGAGCAAGAGTTGAAAAGGGAAGAATCCCTTGACTCCTTTCTTTTTGTTTGTTCTGTTTCTCTGGGATGAGGAATTGAGGTGATGTTATGTGTAAATGTTTTAGGCATAAAAATTATGATGGTTGTATAATAGAAAAATAATTGAAATATGTTTATGTTTGCACCTAATGAACACATTGGGGAATAATATGGTAGAGTGCAATTAGATATGTTAGGGAATATTTGAAAAATGTCTACTGATTTCAAAAAGTGTCATGACACTTATATTTCTATTGAACATGATAGTTGATATAATTTTTAATGTGATGATGACTGCTATGTGTAGGAAAAAGATTGGATCCATTGGGGAAGACAGTTGCCAATGTTGGACAACCTCAGGAAGAGGGAAAATACAAGAAGGTTCTTGTTGAAGGATTGATGAAGGGACCTTATAAGTTCACATGAAGCAACACTAATTAGGTAACATCAGAAGGATTGGTGGTAGCTAGGATAGGTATAAAGTTTCCATGCCAATGTGGCATGATATTTGAAAGGGATTGGGTAAGGATCCATTCTGAAACATTTTATATTTGAATGATATAATTTTAATGTTGATTTATTTTTGTATGTTAGTAATACCCAAGGAGGGTAAGATCTAGGAAAAGTGAACCTGAATTACAGAGGGAGGAACCTCTGGCAGTCAAGGATGGCTAAAATCCTTGCATGAAATTCATGAACAAATGTGTCATGAACGCATTGATTAATTGTGAACAATTATGAATAGAAGTGCTCATAAGAAGCATGATGGTTAAAATGCATTGAGGAGATGCATGTTGTATGAAATAAGGTAGTTATTGGACCGCCCATTATGGAAGGAAGACCTTTCAGTATCCCAATAGAATTGTAGAAGTAGTAGAAGAAAGAAATTGGGTGGCCATGAATAATTGGCACCCCGCTTACCAACAAAGAAGGAATACATGGATGAATTTATGTGAAATTTTAGTTTCATCTTATGTTATGTTGATTTGAGGTTATGATCATCTTGGAGACATATTCATGTTCTGGAAATGAAAGATAGTAAGTAGCCATGGGGTGAAAAGTTGGATGAAATTTCCAACTCACCATGGTGGAATGCCTAACATAGATATGTGGCATTCTGAAAGAAATGCAAAACTGCAATATGTTAATGTGGCCATAGATAATTGGCACATTATCAAATTGCATGAGATGCTCGATTGCATTCTAAAAAGCTTGATATGCTGAAATAATGTATGTATAGGGAATGATGTTATCATTACATTTCATATGATTAGTGAATAAAAGTGATGTGATTGTTAGTGCACACAATTTTAAGAATTGTTTGTGAGCCATTATGAGTATGCAATAAAAATGCAATGTGCATGAGAAACTCAAAATCTATTTGGTTGTATGAAGGTTGAGATTTGCAGGAAAATGGTCTTGTGTATTGCAACAGAGTAATTACATAAGGAAGGTCAATGTCTGCTATTGCAAAGAGCCAAACCATTATGAGAAGGAAGTCTCATACTTGTGGGATCTAAGTTCCTATATGGAACAAACATGAAAATGGATAAGTGAAATTGGAAATATGTGGGTAACAGATTTGAAAGAATTTTGATTGAAAATTGATGTAAAAATATCTCATGGTTATTGTATGCATGTGATACTGGTGAGATGATAGATTTTTCATAAAGGGATAGGTGATGGTTGTTGAGATGTAAAAGCATGGAAAAGGACAATGTTGTGACATGAAGACCATGTATGTCATGATCTCCTTCATATGGTTGTGTTTTGTTAGAGAATAACTAAGAGATGCCTCATATGTAAGACTTGATGAGGTCTTTGAGTTATTCCTGTGCAATAAACCCTTGACAGTCAATATGGATCACTCGAGGGACTATGAAGCATAGAAGGGGATGCTTGAGCCTAGAAGGTGAGTGACCAAAAGGAAGAGGAGACTTGGATAACTCTTGTTATATGTTTATTGGGGTCATGAACATAGTGGGTATGTCAAGGAAAACAGTGAGTCGAGTAAATGTGCCAGCCATATGGATGCAGATCCATGAATTGCATAGATAAATATTGTGTTGATATGTATATTTCCTCCTGAATTATGAACAACATGAAATATTTATGCATGAAAAAAGTTTTAATATGCATGTTGTTAGATGATTATTATAGGCATACTACTAAAATGTCAGAAGTCTAGGAGAAGACTAGACCAAGGAGAGGAAGACATTAGTGAAGCAGTTGAAAGATGAAGGCATGGCAGGTGTTTCTGAGATGCAAAGAACATCGAGGAAAATGTTCCTTTTGAAGGGGGATGGGAATTTAACACCCCATTTTTAATCCCATGATTATATGTAATTAATCATGATAAACATTTTCCATAACATGCCATATAAACATTGTAAAATTTATTATTGTTTAATTGAAAAATGCCACACAACTGACTGATGGATGAATCATGTGTACTCACCATGATACCACGAGTGGGACTGGTGGGGTGGAACTAGAAAGTTTTAATGAGGAAAAGTAGGAAGCTTGCCCAACAATCCAACCTACACCTGCAAGACTTGAATGCATAAACTTGTTCAAAAGTATCAGTTTACCTTGACCACAAGGAACCTAATAATGGCATGTACAGTGGGTAGTTGGAGTAATTATAACTGCCTTCAGAATTGTTACTCAAAAGATTGAAGGTTTAGCTACAGATGTCAACCAAAAGTATGCAGCATATATTTCCCCTAGGACTCAAGAGTTTGACCCCTGGGGATTTTCTTCTGACATAAGAGAGTGGGGATCCCAAGGAATGAGTGGAAGAAGGAAAAAATCATGAAGATACACACAAGAACGAGGAGACAAGGGAAATTTTGTGAAAATGGAGAATGAGAAGAGAGACAAGCACATTCATGCAAACATAGGAGAGACTATGTACGGTAACATTAATGAATAAAGGAGCACACATAAAAAAGAGAAAAAGAGGTTGCACACATGGGGCGAGTGATCAGAAAGAACACTAACGCACTCATTTTTTAGCAATAGAGTGAAACTGGGAATTTTTCTTGAGAAAAATGGGAAGCTTTCCCAAGAAATGAATGGTCACCCTGGAACAGAGAAGACCCATATCTATACTGGAGAAAAAGAGGGTCGTAACTTGGTGTTGGCTGGAAAGAAACCAGTATTGGTGAGGGAGGTTGTCAAAGGACTGTATAGTAGATAAGGGACTCCCTCATGTAGAGGAAATATAGTTGAGAAGGCACATGATAAACTTGTGGAGGTCCTAAGATTAGTAGGAAGAGGGAAACTTATGTTTTTGCTAGTGGAGTGAAGGAGAGTAACCTTCCTTATCCTTTCTTTGACTTGTTTAGTCAATTGTGAGAGACCCCTAGTGGTATCATGGCCTAGCATAGGGGTGTCTTGTTGTATAAATACAAGTGCAATATAGCCTATGGTTGGATGGAAAATCACTCACCCACAATCAATTGGGCTAATTATAGCTTGTAAACAGATAATTATTTCTTGGGCTCTATGTATTTGAACATAATGAATGGTTGGTTCTTGTATTTTCAATCATGAATGTGTATGCTTATTTAACGGGCCTAATACTTGTTTCATTTACAAGCCTTTGTGCTTGTGTAATTGTGGAAGTGTATGAATTGTGTATGTTTTGCACATCTGAACGTAAGAACTTTGTATTTTGTTCTGAAGGAAAAACAATCCATATTGGTATAATGAATGTAATTGCATGGTATGGGAAAGGATATGTAAGGAAAGTGAATGGTTGTAGGTATATGTTTTCCTATGTACACAGTAGTATACTTGTTGTATGGATTTTTCCTGTGAAAGGGAACCATATTTATAAGTTAAGGAGTGAATGAAATGTGTGTGAATTTGTTATATTCATGCATTAATTCTCCTTATTGAATTGTTGTGTTCATGAAATTGGAAGCAAAAATGAGGAGTCTATGTCTATGACTCTTTGAATGACCAGTAAGCAACTCTCTCATTATATGTTTTTAGGGAACTAACCTCCCTAACCCCTCACGTAGGTAGAATAATATAATTCCATGTAATAAAGGTCAATATTAATAAGGCCTAGCAATAAGCAAGAATAAGTCAAATGTAAGAAGACCTAATAGAAGCTTTCGATTCTAGAAGGATCTTCCTCTAGATTTTTCTTTTGGATAGATAGATTTAGTATAAATAGAAGTATAGGGTATGAAAAATCTTGTCTTGGATATTATTCTAAGGCATTGTCTAGTTGTTCTACGAAATGACTTTTTTCGCCAAAATCCGGCGATATAAATTTACACGAATCGTTGTTTTTTGTTGTTCAAAATCCATTTCTGAAAGAAGAAGTGGATTCAACAAACTGAAAAACTCCCAGGGCACTCAGATTATACAAAAATCATCACTCAAATCTATCAATCCAATAATTTCTTGCTGGATTTCGAGAAAATATTCCCGGAAAAAAACACCATTTCATAGAATCTTTATCCTACGGCTTATTGTAATAGAGCTCTTCTCTGCTGGAGGTTTCCCCCTCGAAGAGGCAAGTGAACATTGATCTCAGTAATCAAAGTGCTATTTCTGGTGTTATTCTGATATTATTTTGGTATTATTGTGGTATTGTTCTAGTTATATCATTGTTTCTCTGCCATTTCTCGCTAATTATTTCTGTTTTACATACTATTTTATATATGGAATACTACAAGTGCTATCAGAGCACCTTCCTTAGCAGAAAATTGTAGGTTAATTTTTTTTCATGGTAAAGACGTATTCCGGTGTCTTAAAGCTATAGATATTTGCAGTTACGTGCATAAACCCGTAGACAGGGATTCATACACGCATGAAATACAAGTGGTACTTAAGCACAAATATGTTTTCCACCCTTGTAACCCTTGTTGGTACCCCTTCGAGTGGTAGTGCATCATACATCACCTATATACATATCGTCCTAGATCTTCTGAAGCCCTCAATAGATAAACCGATCAGTTGCCTGACTTCTATAGTTCCACCAAGAACATCACTCAGGAAGATACTCTCTAGTACATGGGTAGTCGGGTAGTACGGCTAAGGGCACGGTCAAGACTCCTTAGTTGGTTCCCTGATATATTGGATAGAGTACTACTATTATACCTCACACATATAGAACAGGCAAGATCTATTGCCATGCAACTGTCTTTTGTATTTGAGTTGCAAAATTACTACACATTTCTTCCTGTTAAGCATTTGGGAATTTCATCGCTGCAGTATTCTTCACGTCAGAGTATAACTCCGCATGAGTAAAAAAAAGAAAAGAAAAAGAGTATAGTGGTCTCGTCATCACAATTATTTGGAACCTATTCCACTAGGTTCCTCTCTTTTCCCCGATCCTAGTGATACCTATCATTTTTTATCATAATTTTTTTGTGGACCCAACCCTTCTTCGGCACCCTTATTTGTCCCTATCCCATTGGATCCCCCTTTTTGCCCTAATTGCAGTGGTACCTATCATTTGACACCCTTATTCTCAGTGGCTCCACCCAACCCTCCAAACCCCTTTTGTTTCCCCTATACAAATTGCCTACCTCTTTCTTCCAAATGGATACTACTAGAGCCCAATAACTCAATTCCTTGATTGTTGACAACCACCAGAATAAGGAACACATCAAGAATATTACTACTAAAATTATCTCAATCAATTCATCTCTTGATATCCTCAAGGAACAATGTTCCCACATTGAATACCTCAAAGGATTCAAATCCACCTTTGAACACTTCATGGGCCATCTCATGAACCCTTCCTCTTCTAAACAACCATCTTATAAACATGACCATGACTCTTCCCATTACCAAGGTCCTCAAACTACCCACTTTTCTGGAGACCTTCACCCACCCAGAATTGAGGTGAACAAATTCGATGGATCAGATCCTACAAGATGTGTCACCCAAATGAAACATTATTTCTCTTTGCATGGCATTACTAATGATTTATCCAAGCTTCATTATGGTGCCCTATATCTAGATCTAGAATGATGGCAATGGTGGCAATGGAGAAAGAAGTTAAACCAAGGGTATGTTTCTTGGACACAGTTTGTGGCCAAACTTTATGACCACTTTGAATCTAACACCCACCATTTAGGTCGTTTGACCAAGTTAAAGCAGTTTGGGATAGTGGAAGAATTTATTTCCGCATTTGAGCACTTGGATTTCAGAACGAAGGGCATGTTATATGCTTTCTTTAGGGAATGATTTATCAGTGGCATCAAATATGGAATTTGTGCCCATGCTCTCATGGCACGCCCCCAGACTTGGTTGGAAGCTACTCAACGAGCCAAGGAAGCCCGACATATTTTCTCCTCCCAAACCCGCAAACCCTCCTTTGCTCCTCTCCCTAAACCCACTAATTTTGCTCCTCCTGCAACTCCCTTCAAGATCCAGAAATTAACCAGGGTTGAAATGGCTAAATGTCAACTCAAGGGTATTTGTTATAATTGTGATGACAAATATTTTCCCGAGCACAAGTGTAAGGAACAAAATATTTTTATGGATGTGGTTGAGGATATTTCTGACAAAGATGTAGTTGTTCTGCCGGTGGAGAAACTACCACTGCTATCTAACCTCACCCTACCCTCTGACCCACCTGAAGTCGACCCGATGATTTCACTTAATGCCCTCACTGGCTTATCTACCCCATAGACTCTTAAGTTAATTGGTTACATCAAAAATCAGAAATTCATGATCCTTTTGGACAGTGGTAGCACCCATAACTTTATTCATTGCCGCATTTTCCAAGAATTCAATCGTTACATCTATGCCGTCAATAATTTCCAAATCATGATTGTCAATTGTGGTTCCATGAAATGTGGGGGACGATGTGAAAATGTGCGACTCCAAATTGGTTAGTATCACCTGAAATCCCATATGTTTTCTATAGACATGGGTGGTTGTGAAATTGTTCTTAGTGTCGAATGGTTAGCACTCTAGGCCCCATTCTCATGGATTTTAAGGACTTAAACATGAAATTCCAACATGAGGGAAAATAATATAAGTTCCAAGGCATCACAGTAGGCTCCCCAGGATCATCAGTTCCCATCGCATGGAAAAGCTCCTCAAAAAAGGTCATTCGTGAATTATATCCCAAATCCATTCCATTCATGTTGTTGAGACACCTTCTGTGCATCCTAGCCTCCAATCTATCCTCTCCCACCACCAAGTTGTTTTTACCACCCCCAAAGAACTTCCCCCTTCCTGTGGAATCCATGATCATTCCATCCCTCTCATCATGGGTAATATTCCTCCCAATGTTCGGCCTTATCATCATCCTTTTTCCTAGAAGAATGAAATTGAGAAAATTGTTCATGAATTACTAGAATCTGGTGTTATATGTCCCAGTACTAGCCCCTATTCCTCCCTTGGGGTCATGGTACTCAAGAAAGAAGGTACTTGGTGCATATGTCCTGATTTTCGAGCCCTCAACAAATTCACAATCAAAGAAAAATTCCCCATTCCTGTCATTGATGACCTCTTGAATGAATTGAGTGGTGCTCAGTACTTCACCAAATTGGATCTACGTTTCGGCTACCACCAGATCGATATGAAAGAAGAAGACATTCCCAAGACTCCATTTTGCACTCATGAGGGTCATTATGAATTCTTGGTAATTCCCTTTGAATTTTGTAATGCTCCTTCCACTTTCCAAAGTCTTATGAATCATGTTTTTCGTCCTTTTCTTCGTCATTTTTTCTTGGTTTTCTTTGATGATATTCTCATCTATAGTAAAACTTGGTCATCCCATCTCTCCCATGTGAATCAAGTTCTCCATCTACTCTCTAAGCACCAACTTCTCCTCAAACAATATAAATGTTCCTTTGGTGCCTCAGAAGTGGAATACCTGGGTCATATTGTTGTAAATGATGGTGTCCAAGTAGATCCTAAGAAAATTTAATCTATGAAAGATTGGCCTCGCGCTAAAACTCTTAAGATCTTGCATGGTTTTCTGGGTTTAACGGGCTATTATAGGAATTTTTTTCGGAATTATGGAAATATTGCAACTCCTCTCACTTCCCTCCTTAAAAATAATGCCTTCACTTGGACTTCAGCTGCATATAATGCCTTCCAAGCCTTAAAATATGCTATGTGCTCGACCCCTACCCTTTCACTCTTAGACTTCACAAAGTTATTTTTATTCGAATGTGATGCTTCCTGGAAAGGAATTGGGGTCATCCTCATGCAAGATGGTTGTCCCTTCTCCTTCACTAGCAAACAACTTTCAGAGCAACATTTGGGCCAATCCACTTATGAAAAGGAAATGTTAGCTATTCTACATGTTGTGGATATCTGGTGTCCTTATTTATTGGGTCAACAATTCCAAATCAAAACTGATCATCAGAGTCTCAAGTATTTATTGGAACAACGACTTTCATCCCCGACACAACAAAAATGGGTGACTAAGCTATTTGGTTGTGATTACGAGATCATTTACAAGAAGGGAAAGTACAATGTATTGGTTGATGTTCTTTCCCGGAAATATGAAGACGAAGGGTCCCTTTTCTCCCTCTCCTTCATTGTACTAGATTGGCTCCAAGTTTTTTTTCAGGAACGATTGCAAGACCCAAAAAATTCTAGCCTACTCCACCAATTGCAACATAATTCTTCAGTTTCTCTAGGGTACTCTTGGCATAATGAAGAGATTTTATACAAAGGTCGTTTGTACTTATGCAAGAAATCCCAAATTAAATCCACAGTTCTTTCTTAATGCCTCACCCACGGTTGGGCATTCAGGATTTACCAAAACCTATGAATGGGTCAAACGTTCTTTTTTATGGGAGGGTATGAAACAGGGTGTTCACACCTTTGTGGCTGAATGTGAGGTCTGTCAATGCAAACAGGGAGAAATTTTCAAAGCTCCAAGAACACTTCAACCGCTTCCCATTCCCCCTGCTATTTGGCGAGATATTTCTATGGACTTCATTGTAGGATTACCTAAATTGGAAAATAAATCTGTCATCATGGTGGTCGTTGATCGTCTCTCCAAATATGCTCATTTTTGTTCTCTTCAACACCCATTCATAGCCACCATAGTGGATCAAATATTCATGGATAATATCTTCAAGCTTCATGGCATGCCTAATTCTATTGTCTCTGATAGAGACCCCACTTTCACCGGAAATTTTTGGTAAGAATTTTTCAAGCTATAGGGCACCCAATTGCATCTCTTCACTTCCTATCACCCCCAAATGGATGGCTAGACTGAAGTTGTCAACAAGTGTTTGGAAACATATTTGAGGTGTTTTGCATCTGAGCAGAAAAATAGGTGGGCTCAATGGTTATCCCTAGTTGAATGGTGGTACAAAACCTCTTACCATACAAATACTCGCATGACTCCTTTTAAAGAAATCTATGGCCAAAAGCCTCCATTAGTTCTCTCCTATATTCCAGGGGTCTCGAAGGTTCAGGAGTTTGACACAAATCTTATATTCCGTGAGCCTTTTCTTTTTGCCCTCAAAGACAATTTGGTCTTGGCTCATAATCGAATGAAGAAAAAAGAAGATCAAGGTCATTTCGAACATCATTTTGTTTAAGGGGACTAGGTATTTCTTCGACTATAGCCTTATAAGAAGACTTCACTCAAATATCACCACTGTTAGAAACTTGCACCCAAATTTTATGGTCCTTGTACAATGCTCAAGAAGGTGGGATCGATGGCCTATAAGTTATATCCTCCCAGTCAGTCGAAGCTCCATCCTGTTTTTCATGTTTCCTGTTTAAAGAAGGTGATTGGAACTAAGTGTCAAATGCAAACTAGTCTCCTTGAGTTGCATGAAGAAGGTTCCATATGGTTTCAACCACAAGCAGTATTGGCCCAGAGAGAACATCATCTCCTTCATCGCACCATCTAGGAAGTGTTATTCCAATGGAAAGATACCCCTCCATAAGATGCCACCTAGGAGTCGTCCATCATTCTACAACAATTCCCCCATCTGAATCCTTGAGGACAAGGTTGCTCTTCAAGTGGGAGGGCATGTTAGGGACCTAACCTCCCTGACCCCTCATGTAGGTATTATAATATAATTCCATGTAATAAAGGCAAATATTAATAAGGCTTAGCAATAAGGAAGAATAAGTCCAATGTAAGAAGACCTAAGAGAAGCTTCTGCTTCTAGAAGGATCTTCCTGTAGATTGTTCTTTTTGACAGATATATTTAGTATAAGTAGAAGTATAGGGTATGAGAAATCTTTTCTTGGATATTATTTTAATAGAGCTCTACTCTTCTGGAGGTTTCCCCCTTGAAGAGGCAAGTGAACATTGCTCTCAGTAATCAAAGTGCTCTTTCTGGTGTTATTCTAGTATTATTGTGGTATTATTGTGGTATTGTTTTGGTTATATCATTGTTTCTCTGCCATTTCTCACTAATTATTTATGTTCTGCATACTATTTTATATCTGGAATACTACATATTTCATGAGCTAAATATGTTGTAATTCCTATGGCTGAAAGCCCATTTCTAGGTATCTATATGGAATGTATGGTTGTGTGATTTTCCTACAATTCTAGGGAGGATTACATAATGGTTTATCTCCTTTAGAAACATATGCAGAGGACCTAGGTTTCTTGATTAAAAACTCTAAGTATGGTAAGAGTTTGAGGTGAAGTATTTATTCACTTTAGGGAGTTTGTAGATTTTCCACAATTTCTCCCATCTTTCACAATATGGAAATGGTCAGGTTATGTGCAAGGATATCCATGTACAATCTTAGGGAATTCATTAATGAATATCAAGGAACATATTTTTCACTACATCATTTTTCTAGAAACTCCTTAGTGCAAAGTCCTAGCATGCAGGCTGGTGGCTCCCGTGGGGACTAGTGTCCCTTTGTACTTACATCTTCTCGGTCACAGAACTTGCAAAGTGACAGGGGCCATTGGCTCAGAGGGGAGGATAAAACTCATCCATTTGATCATCACCAAATATTAGAAACTAGAGCTAAAGCCCCAGTTAACCAGTTCATCGGATAACCCAAGAACCAGAGAAACTGCAACGAAGGCCTTTTGGAAATCCCAGTATCCCAAATCCCAATGAAATCATGGTTCCCTCATAAGGTTCCAACCCCATTGAAAGTGCATAGTGGAGGCAGAGTCATATGTGGATGAATTCATTTTGATGTATCATGTCAAGGTGGTAGCCAAGACACCATGGAAGATGATAAGTGTCAGCATCAAATTTGTGTGTGTCGAGTGTGGGCATTGTCAGGTGTAAACCTTTGAATTGGTGCCCTTAAATATTAGTCATTAGATTTGAGAGCTGAGAAATCTTGGCCATTGATTTCTTATATAATATTAGTAGGTAGTTGTCATCTCGAAGTAACCATACCTTTAGGCCATTAGAGCATCCAAGACTCACTGCATTATGTTTCTTTCCCTGGTTTCCCGATGCCCAGTTAGTCAAGGTTCTGGGAAGGGTTCCAACCCTTTTTCCTTTACGATTGTATGAGTGACAGGAGTTTGGGGAACGTGTAGATGAATTCAGGATGATGCAATCGATCCAAGTTCCATACATATTTTCCAATAAAAAGTGGATAGGTGTCATCACCTGAGTGGGGAGAATCCCTTATGCCCTGTGATGATTTGTAGTGCCACATGAATCCATGGGTTGTGCTACGGTTGGTCCACTTGTCACAAGGATAATGTGCCATGTTTATTGGATAATCAAATTTCCAATGCAGAGTTCCATCCAAGGCTAGAGGATGTGATTATGTGTCATGCCACATGTCGTTCCATTGTTCCATGTGGCTTTGGTGCTAGTTGGACCACCGGATTGGGTGCTTTAGGAAGAAGGATTTATGTTTTACCACAGGGACCCGTTGCCCAGTGTAGTGAGTTTCCCAGTGGGGTAAGGTTCTTGGTGAGTGTGTGTTCCTAGTTGGGGTATGGTTCTGAGGAATAGACCATCGTATAACTAGCAACCAAGAGGACCTTTTGGATTGTGTCAATGTAGGGATCCACTAGATCTTGGTTCCCGATTGGGCATGGAACCACCTCCCACCATTTGTTTAACATGCTCGTCATATATTGGTAAGGGTGTACCATATTGGAGGTTTGATTTGTCCTGACACATCAATTTCATGCCGGATGGTACGAGTGATGTGGAGCCATGTGGAGATGGCAGAAGAAGGATTGAAAAATTTAAAAGGCCATAACTTTGGATTTTGCACTTAGTTTTGAGCATGGTTATAGTCGTCAGAAATATCTCGAAGAGAATAAATGGATTATGAGATAAGAGTTATATTTAGATGGGTGATTAAGAAAGGTGAAAAATTGTACATCCCACCATCCTAAGAGGGTTTAGGTGGTCATGTGTGTTACACTTTTTATTATTCTTGAACGTAGAAGATGTCTACAATGTTCTCTTGCATCAACTGCAGTGACCAATAATTATTCACATCATGTCACATGGATTTGAAAAACTCTCAAAATGGTGTATGCATAGTATTATGATACTTTTATAGTGTTGGTAAATAGGGAGGTATAGGGCCCCATTATCTGCAAATCTCACACCACTCAGTATGTGATCCGAGCAGAGATAGATTTGGCATGCTCGTCACCACGTAACTCCCTAGTGCATGACACTCATTCTTATGGTGACCTTATGTGTGGCATGTAGTACACCACACATTATTGCACACCACATTATCCTTATCCATATCTTGTAATTACATGATGATGTTTGTGAGCTGCAATTGTACCTATTTCAAGCTTGTTGATGTTTTCCCACCTCCTGGCATAACTTCTAGACACATCGTAATATCTACAGCCTCTACCTAATTTGTCACCTTATGTTGGGTGATAAGGACGCAAATATGGTGTAGGAGTCCTGTAATAAACCATTCTCTGTGCTAGATATATTGGATCTGAAATTTCAGTATGTCAAACAATATTTTGAAATTTTGGTCATAGTCCCACAGAGTTTCTCCAACTTTCTACTTTGTCTCTTTTATCTCACTAATGCACTATGATTATGACTTAGGATTTTGAAATTCCCTAAGTAGATACCTCTTTATCTCCGTCGGGCATCGAGTTTGTCTTGTTGGTGCAGTAGCATTGTACTTCATGTACCACAACAGAGCTTTATTTCTGAAGGTGGTCTCAAGTTGCACAATCTTGGATGCTCATTCATGACTCTCTTCATAGACCATTTAGATTCACACGTAAACCAATGATCTTCTACATCATCTCTTCTTATCCCATGAAATGCGGGAAGCCTTGGAGTTTATTTTTGGTTTTCCATACTTGTTCTAACACCTTTTATTATTGATTTACTATTGCTTGTTGTTTTTTATACAGATATTCCTCCTTTTGAAGTATTTTTTACTTCATTTTCTCCTCCAGTCATCTCTTCTAATGTCTCTTCTTCTACTTCTATGATTTTTACTTCTCTTACCTCTCAACCTTCTTCAGGTTCTTCTTCTTGATGGAAAATGTTCAAGGAGGGTGGTTCAATGATCTAGGTGGATATCGGTGGCCACCCACCTTTTCCAGCTGGCTCAAAACAACTTTCTAGTAATTTTGATAATTTACTATTTTTAGTAGTTTTTCAGGTCCTGAACTTTCGGAGTCGTTTTGAGGCCCTAAATGATAATTTTTGGGGTATGTTGTGGATGAAAAATTTCATCATGAAATTTTGTGCAAATTTTGTATTCCTTGGATAGATCTTTCCAATGGGCTA
Source organism: Picea mariana (assembly GCA_032191745.1). NCBI lineage: Eukaryota > Viridiplantae > Streptophyta > Pinopsida > Pinales > Pinaceae > Picea > Picea mariana. Next base: position 91,911 of record JASDQU010739712.1, on the reverse strand, counting down.
TAATATGCCTAAAATGGAGATCGTATGCAAAAGCTACGACCCCGGGAAGTTGATGTACCGACTTACCCAAATGGGGCCCACATGACTTTTGGTGCTTCATCTCCTAGGGTTAGGTTTTTGGATGTTTAGGGTTTTTGAAACTCAAGTTTATTGTAAAAAGGCCTTGAGAGCCTCATTGTAATGATCTTCTTGCAAATGAGAACAACCGTCACATCTCTTCTCAAAGATAAGCCACCACCATTCCAACAAGCTTGTTTTTAGCTGCATTTTATAGTTTCAGCTTAGCTCTGTTATTCTGTGTTAAGAATCTGGAAATAATCTGTAGTCATTTCATTCTACTCATAAAATCCAAATTAGTGGTATCAGAGTGGTCTGATCCTTTTCATCTTAATGCATGTCCCCAATGAGGTCGGAGTACAAAGATTTGGGTCTCGAGCTTGTTTCTCTTTAGGACAAAAGCTCTCACACACCCAAGCAACCTCTCATGGAAGGAAAAAATAAATATGATGGGACATGAGATCCTTTCAAACTATTTATTGAGGAATCCCTCATGCAATAAAGGAGTGAGATGATGGATAATTTTGCGCAAATCCTTCAACCACTGCCAACAGGAAACGCATCTTCTTCGAGCGGAGGCACTGCCCCCTTCAAGGTACAAATAAGCTTTGATATTCCTATATTTGAAGGTCAGATAGATGCATATGTTGTAGACAAGTGGTTGAATCTACTAGAAGGGTATTTATCTGTCCATAACTTTTCGAATAGAGAAAAGATTACTTTTGCGCTCCTCAAAGCTGTTCTCCATGTCAAAGATTGGTGGGAAACGTTCTTTGAGCAAAAGGAAACAGAGGAACCCTCATTATTTACAGTCACAACCACCTGGGAATCCTTCAGGGATGCTATTAAGGAACAATACTACCCTGTCGGAAGTTATGACGACTTGTATACCAAATGGACCACACTGCTTGGTCTCTTTCTTGCTGCAGTGTGGNCTTGGGCACGGCCTACCAATATGTCGTCAAAATCGAGCAGAAGCTCAAACAAAAGACACGACAATTTGGGTCGGGGAACCCCTCACAAAAAAAGCCAGGAAAGGGCATCCCCAACCCACAGAACAAAGGACAGAGCAAAGATGTACAGTATCAGGAAAATCCGGATCATTCAAAGAGGGCATTCCTTCAAACTCTCTCATTATCCTTAGTGAGTGATCCCAAAGAGGTTCCTACATGTAGTCACGCAATCACACTCACAATTACTAAGGCCTCTTCCCCTTCTTACATGGGTCCATCACGATATTATGTTTATGTGCACCTCATCTTCCTCTAATGTGACTAGATCTCTTATCATCCAAGAGGATGCAACTTTGTCTTCTTCGACCTTACTCCCACTACTTATGGTATCCTCTCTTCATACCTTCCTCCTAATGTTGCATCTCTTTAATGAACTCTCTCCTTATACACTTCTCTCTAACACATAATTATCTCTCGCACACCCTCCTAGTGTGGTTTCCTTTCTCTTCATCTTGGGTTTGACCCCTCATCCTTCACCCCTTGATTTCCTTTCTCCACTCCTTTATTCACCTTTCCTCCTTATCTCATCTCTTCTTGCACAACTCTCGGCTATTTTTATCCTCTACTATTCTAGGTCCATCCTATCCTCACCTCATTTCATCTTCTTTTGGATCTCTTCCACGAGATCCATTCTCTCTCTATTTTTTCCCCTTCTTTCCACCACCCCCCTCGGTCTGTGTGGTGGTTTACTTGGCCATTCTATCAAGATCCATGCACATTGGTCCCTTCTCTACGAATAACATCCACATAAGTTTTTATTCGAATAAAATCCTTCTAGGACTGGATGCAAACTTTCTTTTAAAATTGTTGAAGGACTCATTGCACTTTATAGAAAACTCCATGATATACTCTTCTTTCACATGCACAAACCAGAACTCAATATCTCTATTTGTTGAGATCCAATGCCTTAAAAATGATAAAAAGTCAATGAATACAGTTGCATTCATAAGATAAGATAATATGAGATGTGATAGGATGATCCTAAGACTAGGTCTCCTTGGTATATATATATATATATATATATATATAT
>JASDQU010739712.1:52116-71044 GCA_032191745.1 Picea mariana | reverse complement strand
TCTTCTGTTGAGTTATCTTTTACTCCTTTCCTTTTCCTTTCTTAAGTCAACTTAAAAATATAACTTTTAACTTCTTGACTTTCCCCCCCTTTCAGTGTGAGACTATGACCTAGTGGGGGTGCCCAGGCCACTGAGTCTCCTCATTACCTCTCTAAGAGGTGGGGGACATTACACTGCCACATGTCACTTAGATTCGTGATTTGCATGTACCCAAAATACTGATTTCAACTTAACACTTGTCATTCTCTGACTGTGCCACGTGTCCTTGCTGACGTGGACTGTCACAGTTTCTTGTTGACATGGTTTGTCGATGTAGATCTCCCTATGTGACACATATTAATATCCTTGATCTAATGGTCAGAATAGTATATGAAGGGTATCTCAAATCGACGGCTGAGAGTGACTTCGGAACTTTGTCCTTCGGGACTTCGGGAATTTTGACATTTCTTGGTGGTGAAAGTCCCGAAGTAATTCTCTCGGAGTGATGTAACTTATTGACATCACCTGTTGACATGGAATGAGCCAATTTCCACTTAACACATGTCATCATATGATTATTCCATGTGTACTTTCTAACGTGGTCTGCCATGTGTCCTTGCTGAGGTGATCTGCTGACCAACAACACTGATCCAACGGTCATCATATATTCTCTTGATCTGATGGTCCTTATTCATTTTGGATTTCAGGACTTTGGGTATTTTGACTTTTCAAGTTGCCAATTCTTCCGAAGTGAGATTCCCCGAATAATAACCTCCTCGCTACTTTTAACCTGAACTTAATGTTGTTCATTGATCATGTTTTAGATCAATGGCTCGATCTTTCTATGATGCAATTTTGCCTTGGTTTGAATCCAACAATCCTTCTTCTATCTTACCATGTCCTTCCACTTTAGAATGATCTGATGGCTGACGAAAGTTTACATAATTGTGATATTAGATATTTTATCTCACTTATCCTATCCTTCTACTTGATTTAACCTAACGGTCGATGTGGACTCTTTGAAGTAGATTAATGGTCATGATGATTGTGGAACCACAACTTGCGATTGATTTAACTCGACACCCAAATTCCGCAATTTGAAGTTGTGCGTTGTTGGTGAGTCAACCACAATCGTCGATCTTTGACGCTGTAAGATCTGACGGTCTTGACTAATTGCGGGATTGGAAATAGCACGATGTTTGATACTTATTACTATCTTCACAATCTATCCCTGTCGTTGATCTGGTGATTTCACATCCGACGATCACGACTTGATCTAACTTAATCTGATTTTTTGTTGGATCAACCACAGTAGTAGATGTTTGAGTTTATGAGACCTGATGATCTAGACCGATTGCGGGATTGTAACTAGTGAGTATTTTAATTCTCCTTTCGCTCTCCGCAATTCATCCATGTCGTTGATCTGGTGATTGCGCATCAATGGTCTTGATTTGATTTGAGTTTCATCGCACCATACCTACTGAGTTTCAATGCACCATATCTTCTGATATTTGATCTTCATTCGTTAACTCTCATGAGATTTAATCTCTGCATATCGTCCAACTATTTGACATCAGTCATTATATACTGTTGACTAGTCCTCCAACGACTCTTCTAAAATTCATTGTGCCATCTCTTATGAGATTTTATCTTCATTCACTAACCCTCCTGAGATTTTGTCTCAACTTATCATCACATCAATGATATCGATTGTTGACATCAATGAAAAAACATCAATGACACTATGTCCAACATCATGTAGCTTTTGAACTATTTCCATGAATGTTGTGTCTATTGTACTTTCTTTAAAAGGATGAGAAAGAGAGAAAAAAATGGGCATACTTTGTCAATCAATCCAATACTACCATGATGACATTATTTCCTTCAAATTTGGGTAAACCTATAATAAAATCCATTGAAAATTCTTCCCAATGTTTACTTAGTATAGATAATGGTTGTAGGAGACCTGGTGTCTTGATTGTCTCTCCCTTATTCTATTGGAAAACCACACATTCAGACACAAAATTTTGACCAACAGTTTTAGGACCTTCCCAAAAAAAAACCTTCTTGATCCTATGGTACATTTTCAAGAATCTTGAATGTCCTCCTGTAGGAGAAGTGTGCAATTCTAGAAGGACCTTCTATTTGAGTTGTGAATTCTTACATAAATATAGGTGATCATGATACCATAGAAAAGCATTCTGACATACAAATTTATCTAATGAACTAGGGTCTTCTTGTAGTTGTTGAATGATCTTGCTTCCATTCTATCCCTACTTCTTCAACCCAATCAGATTGTGGAGTAAATATAGCACACATTAAACCTTATATTTATTCTTCTTTCCTTGAAAGGGCATTTTCCACAACATTATGTTTTCCTTTTTTGTAGATAATTTCAAATTCATAACCTAGCATATTTGTAAACCATTTTTGTTTCCCTTCTGAAGATAATTGTTTCTCCAAGAAGTACTTCAAACTATCATGATATGTTTTTACTTTGAAGTGTCTTACTATTAGGTAAGGGCGCAATTTCTTAACTATATGTAGTATGGCCAACATTTATTTTTCATAAATGGTTTTTAGTAATTTTTTTTCCTTTAAGTTGGTTTCTTTCAAAGGAAAGGGGCCTTCCTTCCTACATTAAAACTACAACAATTCCATGGTGTGAGGCATCACTCTCCACAATAAATGGTTTTTTGAAGTCAGGTGTGGCCAGGATGGGAGTTGTAAACATAGCCTCCTTTAGTTTTTCAAAATATTTGGTTGCTACTTGAATCCAATAAAATTATTCCTTATTTAATAATCTTGTTATAGGTGTTGTTATTTGACTATATTTATTAACAGACCTGTGGTAATAGCCTTAAAATATTAAGAACCCTCTAAGTTTCTTCAACGTTTTAGGAATTTTACATTCCCTCATAGCTTTAATTTTGTTAGGGTCCACTTTTACACCTTCATTAGATACAATATGACCCAAACATTCCACGTCTTGAATCCCAAAGGCACACTTGGAAGGATTTGCAAAAAGTTGTTTGTCTTCCAATAGTTGTAATACTTTTTCAACATGTTGTACATGCTCTTCCCAAGATTTTTTGTAGATTAGTATGTCATAAAAAAACAATAACATAAATTTTCTAAGGAAAGGCTTGAAAATAGAATTCATCAAGATTTGAAATGTTGAAGGGGCATTAGTAAGTCCAAATGGCATAACAAAAAACTCATAATGACCTTCATATGTGTTGGGAATGGACCAATTTTGAGGAAAAGTCCAATTTTGGAAAATAAAGATTAAATTTGGAAAAAGGCACCTTGCGGGAAAAGCAACACGTACAAGGAAAAGATGCATGCAAAGGAGGAAATCATGCAAGGGGTGCATGCAGGAAAACCTAACCACGTTAGGGTTAGGTTTTTTGTAAGCGATTGTAACTACTGATAAGATGAAAATTATTATAGATAAGTACCTAGGAGGTCTAGGTCGGGACTCCAGAAGGTGAGAGAATGATGTTTTTCTTGGCTGGGAGAATGACTGTAAAATATGATAACTTTTTGTAAGATGTTGAGTTGTAGGAGAGTCAAGTAGTTAGATCTTGAGGGTTATATAATAGAATGAGGATCCTCGTGTGATCTAGTCTACCTCACAGAGGTTGTGGAACATGTTTTGTGAATGTATAGTCAGAATTGTAGTGCGCGCAGCACCATATCTTGTAGAAATCTAAATAAAAGATCCTAAGAAGCTAGATCTTTGTGGAGGTAGCCCAGGATGGGATGAACCATGGTAAAACATGTGGTATGTGTGGTTTTTATTGCATATTTAACTTCTGTTAGTAGTTAGATGATGAATGGATGAATGAATAGTTCTGTTAGATCGGTTATCTAGTAGATCAGTTAGATTGCATGCATAAAATTAACAAATGAATGAATATTAAGCATGATAGAGAGAAAAACAAGATAAAGGCCTAAGAAGATGAATTGCAATCCTAGATACCCACTCTTTCCTAGACTGCAAGCATGTGAGCATTGCAGTCACCCATAGAACTATCTTAGGTGAGACTGAGCAGTACATTCTGTATGATGTGTTTCCTTCTGGTTTACCAGGAGGGCCAATAGTTTTAGAGGGTTTTGTTGGAAACCTGTTCATATATGAACTTGGGCCATACCAAGAGTAGAAAGAGGATAAGAATAACCAACAAATGGTTATGTTTCCATCTGAAAATGCATGGGATTGAGTGAGTGGGATCCATGAAAGAATCACGCAGAAAATGAAAGCATACAAGGTAATTTTCAGATCGTAGAATCCAACGAAGGTGGAGATCAAAAGCTGGTTGAAAACAAAGGATCTTGAGTTTGTGCAGAAGGATAACAGAAACCCTAAGATAACATCGTGCAAATATGTATACAAGTATGTGTTTAGCGACCTGCATGAGGTCTTTTTATGTGATTTCCCACATGTGTTGCAAGAGTGGCTATTGATGTTGAAAGACAACCACCCTACAAATTGAATCAGACGGATCAAGTGGAATCCTATGGAGATCATGTAGTTACAACAAGTTAACAACAAATTCACGTGCGCAATAGATTTTTGGTTAGACAGTATTGGTGTAGGGTTTATCATAGAATTTGCAGGAGATACCACGAAGTCTTATAGCGAAGTAGAGCATGAGTTTCTGAGAGGACCTAGAGGTAGGTATATCAGATCGTTGTACACTTCAATCAAGATATTACTATATAACAAAGTTTTAATGAAAATTGCATCAAACAACTAAACTTCCCTACATACATGGGGGGAGGGGGTAAGCACTGACCCAAAATGAAAGTATGGAAGGAGAGATGGATAAGGGAAAGAAGGATACCATGGACCCAATCATGATGGATGAGGAATAGATAAAGGAGATAATGGAAATAGCACATGCAATTGAAAAACCTACCAATATAAGATGAATAATAAGAAGAGAGCCATAGTAGATAGAGAGGGCTTGGCAAGTGATGAACAAGAGGTAAAGGATCTCTGAGCTGTGGAGAATATTGAGGAAATCCTACACACAACATATGAAAGGAATACATGCGCTCCAAGGGTAGGAACCGAAGGCAGAACTCCCATCCATGTCAGTGTCAATTTGGAACCCATAACCCCTTGTGCGAATAATACACCAATAAGAACACTGCCATTTGGAAAACCAAACTTTAGTGGAAGAAAGACAGAATGAAACGCATCTAAACAAGGAGCAACAACTGGAGGAGATAGTTCATGAAGTAGTATTCAATTATCTACATCGCATGGAGGTAGTAGTTCAACACCGTTCAAGATGGCAGGACATGATCCCAATATCATGTTACCAGAGTTCAAGGGAGAGGAATGATAGGATCCTGAAAATAACTTGTTCATCTGTGAGAATATTTGGGAAGAAAAGCAAGTCACAGATGAGGATACAAAACTTGCGTACCTAGCTATCATGCTAAGAGACCGTGCATTGTATTAGTACATGAGTTTAGTTGTAAACAGTCCACCTGGAACAACACAGACTATTGCAGATGTGAAGAAGTTGTTTATAAATAAATTTTAGAATCCTAGCTCAGACGATCAGTGCATGAACGAGATGATTGAAATCAAGCAAAAACCAGGTGAGAATATTTGGGAGATTGATCAGAGGTTCAAACGGTCGGAGGGTAACTTGAAATATGTCATGAATGGCATGCAGCATATATATCTCTTCGTGAATTCACTTCTACCACATATGAAATACCCTTTGAGGCAGCATAAGTTTCAAACTTAGGTAGAGGCTCTGTAGGCAACCTTACAACTAGAAGAGAACCAGTATCAAAAGACAGATCCAGTGATAGAGGAATTGAAGAAGGATTTGAAGAACCTCACATTTCAACTAAACTAGAATAAGGGAAAAGAGAAAAGAGAAGTTGTTTGGTGTACCACATGCAATATAGAAGGAAACCACAAAAATGATTTCCCAACTTTCACGTAGTACATGGAAACAGGGCTACCAAACCCTTTTCTGACAGGAGGAGCATGGTGCAAAATTTGTAAAATGCATGGCCATGATCCATATCATTGTCCAATGATGCATAAGTACCAAACACTACCCAATAATTCATACTGCAGTTTTTTCAAATCAGTGGGGCATGATGATAAATATTGCAGTACAATGGACCTGATGAGGTAAAGAACTTTAGATACATATAGGGTGCAGGAAGAAATGATGACAGGGAAAACTGTACCATAGTTCAAACAAGTACCACCTCCATATAATAATGCATAGCAGAAGTATAGCAATGTGCAACCTCGACATAACAATGCGCAACCATAGTATAACCCCGCATAGTATAATCATGTACCTCAGTACAACACACCATGAGGATATCGAGGTGGATACATGGGTGGAGGACAAGGTAGAGGAGAATTTGGAAGTGGCATAGGTCCAATAGTATGTCATAACTTCCAACATCCAGGACATTATGCAAGAGAATGTCCACTTCCACCTGTGACATGCATGTATTGTCACGCAACAGACCATGATATAGAGAACTATACAACATTATTGGGAAATCAGAAAAGAGAAATCAGAACAATCAGAGTGTACGGTGGATCTCTACAAAATCCAGAGATGATGGAAGAAACATCAATATAGTCACACCTAGAGGAGATAGAATAGGAGTTGACGCAGCAATACAAGACCCAGTGAAACACCAATGGGTGAAGAAGAGTACTAAACCATAGAAGCAAATTGATGCCAAAAAAGAAAAAGGAATATTCAAGGAGGCCAAAAAAGAGTTCCTTAAACAAGTTGTTGCATGCACATCGACGACGTAGCATACTCAGACTATACCAATGTATGAAATTCCATCCTCAATTGACCACACCAGTGAATCACAACCTGTACAACAAGTAAGTACCATAAATAATTTTCTGCAATCATGTGTTAAGCTATTGAATAATCCATCATCTGTTAAAGTTTTGCAACATATCTTAGAAATATGTAACACAAAGGTAGAGGGGAAGTTAGATCATAAGACAGTCAATCACCTACATTCAATAAGGAGGACAAGCAAGGAATTCAGATTAAATGCTAACATTGGGGATTTCAATATGGGAGACATTATAATGGATTTAGGGTCTGAGGTAAATGTGTTACCCAAGAAGACATGGCAGTGTATGGGAGATCCCACACTAGGCTATTCACCTGTCCAATTGAAGCTAGCAAACCAACACAGAATTCTACCAAATGGAAGGATAAAAGGTGTGACATTAGATTTGGATGGAGTACGCACTAAGGCAGACTTTGAAGTGATAGAAATAATGGATGGTACAACACCTTATCCAACATTGTTTGGACTGGATTGGGAATTTGATAACTAGACCATAATCAACTTGAAGAAAAGGAAGATGACATTTGAATCAGGAGAATACAGATTCATTGCACCATTAGACCCTTCAGAAGGAGAAAGGTTTGTAGAACCAACTTGTTTGGATTTAGAAGAGATAACTTGGCGTAGGCCAATTTTGAGGAAAAGTCCAATTTTGGAAAACAAATCTTAAATTTGGAAAAAGAAAGTTGGCAGGAAAAGAAACACGTTCGAGGAAAAGTTGCATGTTGTTGAGTCTCCATTTTGACACTTCTAATGCCCTATATTACCCTCTATCTGAGCATATTCTACCTATGCTATGAGTATATACTTGATTGTTTCTTCCATAAATACACTTGATGACCTTGTTCATGTGCATAGGAGGTAACTTATAATTAAAGCATGGTTTGTTTAGTTTTCTTGAGTTAAAATGATTAAATGTTTGATTTTGTAGGATCCTAATCATTTGACTCTTAAGAAGCATTGATTTGGTACCAAAAAACTCGCGCAACATTGATCCGGTACCAACAGACCCCCACAACATTGATCTGGTACCAACACCTATCTTGCACTATTCTGGTACCATTCTGCATTAGTCCAGTACCACCCTGTGCTATTCCAATCCCACCCTGTGTTATTCTGGTACCAGTGCACCCTGTGCTATTCCAGTACCAGCCTGTGATATTCTTGTACCAAAACACTACATTATTCCAATACTAGTTTTTCTCGTTCTTGTACCTCCATTTGCGCCTAATCCAGTACTCAGATTCACGACTGTGTGTATTCCGGTACCAAACACCTATTTCCAAAAATCGCTTATTAAACGAGTATGTTGTTGGAAATTCCAAGAAATCAATTGGATTGAAGCCTCTAAATCAGTTTTTAGGATCATGATCAACTTCATCACTCATGCACTTCGTGTCATGAGGATGAAGTCCATCCCTAGAGATTCGATATGAATTTCCAATTGAAATATCTTAAAAACTGTTTGATACTTATCCTTAGATCTTGATAGTATCGGCTCACCTTCTTTATAAGGGATGTTTTATAGGCGATAGGAATATAATGATAAATATAATGAAACAAGTCGTAAGAACCAGATGATGCATAGTGTTTTGATGTACAAGATGATGAGTTGTTGATTCAATTTACAGGTTGAAGAAATATGAATTCTCTATTGTGCAATTGTTGGGTATGATTAGAACGTTTTAGTCTGTTATATTTTTAGAGGTGCCTTGTTGGTTCAGCAAGGGCCCACTGTCCCAACTAAAGTAAACCTCCCTGTACATGCTTTGTGTGATTATGTGAGTGTGCACATTTAACAGTTGTGTTTTGTCAATGATTTCAAATGCATTTAAAGATCAAACACATAATCACTTGCTTTTGAATCAGTGTGCGCAGTTAGTTTCCTTTCTATTTCTGTAGGGTAACATTTAAGAATATGATGTGTGGGATTGCTTAACAAACAAATATTTTTATTCTGAGTTTGAGATAGTAGTGTTCTTAGTGGGTACATGAACAATATGAATTCATATTTTACTTTCATGTTCCATAATGAAGCCTCTCAATTATATTGACTATTTTCTGTACTACACAGATTTGAGTGGAGTGAATAGAGTTATGATTGCTTTTTTTCTAAGAGTGAATTGTTGATTATTGTTATCAATTGCTACAAGGAACAAGATCTAAGTTCATCTCTTCATTTCATGAGCCCCTAATGAACAAACTTGTTACCTAAGGAAGAACCTTTTGATTCACGGTTTGCTTGAGAATTTTTGTTATCAGTTTTCTTTTCTATGTTTGAAGTTGTGTGAAGCATTTAGATATCCTAAAACAGAATGTTAATTGTTGTTAGGTTAGTTTCTCTAGGAGATAGAATCAAAGTTCATATTTTCCTTTCATGAGCCATCAATGAACAGGTTCATCACCTAAGAAATAACTTTAGATCATATGCGTTTTTATGAGTTTTTCTTTCTAATTTCTGAATTGTGTGAAGAGTGTTATCTTTGAAGTATGAAAACAGAGTATTGGTTTTAGATGGTTTTCTTGATTGAGATATACTCATCAACCATAGGAACCTATCTGTTATTGGCACATATAGTGCATCAACTCTTCTGATTACGAATCTAAGTTGATAATTTATGTTTGGTAATATATTATGCAAATAATTGCACCAACACATGCAAAGGAGGAAAGCATGCAAGGTGTGCATGCAGGAAAACCTAACCATGTTAGAGTTAGGGTTTTTGTAAGAGATTATAACGGCTGATAAGTTGAAAATTAGTATAAATAAGTACCTAGGAGGTCTAGGTTGGGGCTCCAGAAGGTGAGAGAATGTTGTTTTTCTTGGCTAGGAGAATGACTGTAAGATATGATACCTTTTTGTAAGTTGTTGATTTGTAGGAGAGTCATGTAGTTAGATCTTGAGGGTTAGATTGCAAGTTGAGGATCCTAGTGTGATCTAGTCTGCCTCTCAGTGGTTGTGGAACATGTTTTGTGATTGTATAATCAGAATTGTAGTGCGCACATCGCCATATCTTGCAGAAATATAAATAAAAGAGCCTAAGAAGCCAGATCTTTGTGGGCATAGCCAAAGAGGGGGTGAACCAAGGTAAAACCTTTGTTATGTGTGGTGTTTATTTCACATTTACCTTCTGTTAGTAGTTATATGATGAATGGATGAATGAATAGTTCTATTAGATCGGTTGTCTGGTAGATCAGTTAGATTGTATGCATAAAATTAACAGATGAATGAATCTTAAGCATGATAGAGAGAAAAACAAGATCAAGGCCTAAGAATATGAATTGTAATCCCAGATCCCCACTCTTTCCTAGACTGCAAGCATATGAGCATTACAGTCACACATAGAACTATCTCGGGTGAGACTGCATAGTACATTTTGTGTGTTGTGTTTCCTTCTGGTTTACCAGGAGGGACGATAGTTTTAGAGGGTTTTTTTGGAAACATGTTCAGATCTGAACCTGGGTCATCCCAAGAGTAAAAAGAGGATAAGAATAACCAACAATATGTTCTAAAATTTGTTTTGGGAATTCCTTCCTACCTCATTCTGATTTAATGATATCCCGAATGAAGATCCAACTTAGTAAAGAAAATTGATCCATGCAATTCATCTAATAATTAATCAATGACATGAATAAGAAACTTATGTTTGATGGCCATTTTTTCGAGATATGTATAATATGGATGCATACACCATGAACCACCATTTTTCGCAAGCATCACCACTGGTGACGAGAAATAACTTTGGCTAGCATGAATGGTTTCGGCCTCTAACATTTCTTGGATCATACGCTCAATATCACTCTTATGTGCATATGGATACATGTAAGTCCTAATGTTAGGTGGTACACTTCCTAGTTTCAAATGAATAGAATGGTCATGATCTCAAGTAGGTGGAAGACCCTCAGGAATTTATCCAAATACCTTGGAATAATTTTTTATAACTATTTGGATATCTAATGAAGTAGACGATATAAATGTTTGAACATCTAGTGAGCACAATTATGCATTTACACCATGGTTTCCCTTTTTTAGTCATTTTTTCATGCTATTAGAGATTATAACCTTAGAGGGTTTCCCTTGGATACCTCTAAGATTAATTTCTTTTCCATCTAAGGAAAATATCATGAAAATATCTTGAAAATTAAGGGTCATTGTTCCCAATGATTGTAACCATTGGACCCCTAATACAATATTAGCACCACCCATTTGGATGGAAATAATGGGACTATCCAAAAATTACTCCCACATGTTGAGCTTAATACTATGGCACTTCCCATAACAATGTATGATACCTCCATCTACAATTATCACTTGAAACTCTAGTGTTAGAGATACAGAGCAATTGAGATCTTTTTCTAATTTGTAATTGATGAAGTTATGGGTACTACCATAATAAATCAACATTGTTACCTTTGATGTATCCCTATATATTGATGTTTTGTGGGGTACTGATGTCGGCCAATGCATGACAATATATCGTTGGAGTAGTCTATTATATATCTATATCTTGTGATGGTGGCTCGAATTCTTGATATTCTTCCTCTTCACAATCTATGTAGAATAATTTCTTCTCACTCCATTTATGCCCCTCACTGTACTTGTTGTTGTAATTGAAACATAGTCTCTTTTCTCTTATTTAATCCATTTTTTTAGGTGTCAACTTTGTCGGTTGACTGGGGTTAGGAGAGGGAACATGGTTCTCTCTATAGCTATTAGTGTCCACCCATATAGTAGCCATATTTTTGTTTTCCACTTTCCTTTCCATACTAAAATATTGCTCTATGGATTTAGGTTTGAAGAGATGCACCTCATGTTGAATTTTCTCCTTTAAAGTGCCCATAAAGAGATCTAAAAAAGTATCCTCAATAATTTTCTTTACCCTAAGACTGAGATTTTGGAATTATTGAATGTGTTATGTAACTAGGCCTTTTTTACAAAGATTTATCAATTGACTAAAGAATGTATTGCTTTTAATATCCCCATAATGTGATATCAATTCATATGTAAAAATGGACCAAGAGATAATTGAATTCTTTTTTCTTTCACAAACCCATTGATACCAAACAAATTGATCATTTTTTAATTACAAGGATGCAATTGGTACCTTTTGTAAGCTTGGCACTTGGTGTATATCAAATTATTGCTCCATATGGAATATCAATGTTATAGGATATTTTCCAAACTTCCTCATATCAATCTTCAGAATGAATTAGCTCCTTGGTGCTAACTTGAAGCCTTGATAATGTGGATCTTAGAGTAATGAATGATCATGATTTTGAGATTTAGAATTTGTTCTCTTCAAAAGTGACAAAATACTCCCCATATGTGATTGAGTCTCAACAACCTTGTTCTCCTTATTGTTACCACATAAATTTGTCAAGGGTCACAGGCCACAACCATGAGTGCAAAGCACAACACTCAGAGCGACTCATTCCAGGACCAAAATCAATGGTCGAGCAAAGATTAAATATGGGTTGTAGATCTCATTGGGAGAGATCAACAGTGGAAAATTATCGTGGCAATTGAGATTTTGAAAAAATGTTAAATTTAATTGTCAAAGGTCCAAAGTCCAGAAACCCAAAATTAACATGAGCCATCTGATCCAAAGGGACGTGTGGTGCCAAATCAATGGATTTGCAGTTTCGTAAATTGGAAGTTTTGAAGGGAGCTATATTTTAAAATCCCTGAAAGAGAAAATCCTAAAGAGACTTGAAGATAAGCCCTAGGTCATAGCAGAGGTCATATCAAAGGGGTCCATAAGAAGGGAGCTAGCGCTCTCTAGGCTCTAGTTCGTGAGTTCGAAAATTAGGAGAGTCGGGAGTGGCTCACATCGAAGCACCTAAAACGTGAATTTGCGAAACACCTTTTGGGTAATTGCTTGGTCACAGTCGAAGGTCGTATTAGTGAAGGGTGGGTCCACAAAGAATATTATCACCTATAGCACTTGTATTGGTCACAGAAGAATATTTTCATGACCTCGAGGCACCGGGATTGACTCGAAGAGGTCGTGGGCACCGCCTGGAACATTTATGGGTTGCAGGCCTCGTCCCAATCCCGATAAAGGTAGTTAATGGAAATCGGGGTGGTGGTTGAGACCTCTTCTCACCCCATAAATGTAAAGAAAGTTGAGGATGGTCGTGAGTGCAGATTGGCAATCCAAAGTTTCCTTCTGGATAGATTTTCCTGCAAAACACATAATTGAGGCGAGCTTGTGTCTGACATGAGAAGCCCTGCACAGTCTGACAGAGCAGGCACCGACTAAAATATTTAAATGCAGTGGTTCGATCACACTCCTAGTGGTTGCAGCACTTATGAGTATATATAGGTAGTTTTAGTATTTTGTTAAGGGTTGATGGTTGAGCAGTGCTCCCGTATTGTAAACTTTTGATGAAGCTTTTGGTTCTCTGGTTATGTATTTTGATCTAAGACTTCTTGTTTAATGAAATTCAGCTTCTTTTTCATCATATTTTCCTCTGATACTGAAGTGTCAATGATTGAAGGATTCACATGGATTGTTTTGACTGTATTGTAATGTATGCTTGATTGTAGTGTTGTTATTTACGTTCTTCAGTTTCCTGAAGTTTTGAATCCAAGAGGATCTTGTATTTGAATCTCTTTTCCTCCTTAGGATGATGGAAGACCTGATGTATATGGAAGACCTCTACACTCTCCTAACCAAAGTGTTCCCTCTATTCACCCTTACTCCAACTTACTGACTAAAGTTAATAAATACCTCACCTGCATATGCATACCAGACCGATTTTCTGAGTTAAAATGATATCATCTTGAGTCTGCACCCATTTGACCTCTTTAAAACCAACCTGTGACATACAACTCTGATGGGTATTGGGCTTACCTTCTCTATAATCAGAGGGTGAATTCTAGTGCTAACATTTCTGGCACTATTGTCGGGGAACGAATTGAAGATATTTTCCTGGGTAAGAACGACAACGAGCTTGTGATTCTGAAGGTGCATCAAACATCAGAACCATTGAAGATTGCAACTTTCACCTGGAGACTCCACTATCAAAGACTCCACTAGGGAGGATCTTGTTGACAGAAAGATGACCATACCGAAGGGGAAGACCATGTATCATTTTATGATCTTTATTCATGAAATCTTGTTCTTGTTTATTAGCTCATTTCTCTCTTTCCCTTCAAATATAAAAAGGATTATCCTCTGCTTTGTCTATTCAGATGATAATAAGCCTTCCTTTATTTATCCATCCTTGGAAGAAGAAAACATGAACTCTTCTTGTGTTGTAGATACCGCTCTCGTGTCTTCACCTCTTCCTATTCATAAAAGTGATATCTGTATTGCATCTCCTCTTGAAATTGATCACCCTTGTAGCCCTGAGGAGGTTGAAAATAATTCACAGTCTTCTCAAATCTCGTTACCCTCTGGTATTCCTATTGAGCCTTTCCATCAACTCGTTAATCCTCATGATCATCCCACTGCTTTTCAAATTAAAATAAAAAATAATTTGTTTAAATCTCTGAGGCTGCCACATGACCTTCATCCTTATCCTTGTTATTCCTTTGAGTATCTTCCTCGATTTTCTAGAGAGGATCATATTACAGCTGGGAGGCATTTGGAGGCTTTTGAGAGCTTTGTCAACCAGTTTGAGATTGTTCATGATGATGTTTCCATGAGGTTGTTCTCACAATCCTTGTCTGGAGATGTTGTTGTATGGTTTAGATATCTAGAAGTTGATTCTATTAGCTCCTGGACCAAGCTATTCCATGCATTTTTAAAGTGTTGGGGTGAGAACAAGTCCCTTGATCAATATTGGTTTTAGTTTAATGCCTTGAGGAGAGTGGAAGATGAAGCCTTGGTTGTCTTCAACAGGAGGTTTTACAGTGTTTATCATAGTATGCCTACGGAGATCAGACCCACAAGGACTACTTCCATGGTGTACTATGTCATGGCTCAGCATCCAGAGCTGGTCCTTCTCTGGAGAGAGAGTAAATATTCATCGTTAATAAACTTGTTTGAAGATGTTGAAGAAGTCAAAGAGAACATCAAGGCTAGCAAGGGGGTTCATATGCAAGCATATCTTGAAAAATTGCATGTGCCTAAGGAAGAAGATTGTCAGTATGTTCCAGATTCTGAGCAAGAAGATAGTGATTATGAATTAGAGTTTAAAACAACAACAAGGAAAAGAGACTCCAGTGGTTGATGATCAAGAGGCATTTACAGAGGAGTAGTCTGGTCTTCTAAAGTAGCCTCGATTTTGTCACACGATTCATGATCCTATGGCTATACACATGGAATCATATGTTTCAGATTTTGAGGATTTCCAAGAGCATACCACTGAGCCTTTTCCTTTATACATTGAGGAAAAACATTGTTTGGAAATCTGCCATTCTATGCCTACATGGGACAAAGAAAAAAGATTTCCCATGGTTCTTTTTTATGATGATTATGATTCTGATCCTTGGGAGAGTCATGAAGAAGAAGAGGGAGAACCAAATGTGCATTTCTTATCCTACCCAGAGCTTGTAAATGAGAAAATATCACCTGGTATTGGTCATCCTACATCAGTTCTCCACTCACCTGTACACTCTGAGAGCATCAAACAGCAGGTGATAAACAATGAAGAACAGGAGGTAATTTCTTACTAGTTGAGCTCCCCTAGTTGTAAATTTTGTGACCCTGTGGGGTCATATATGGAGCTATGTTTTCAAAAAGCATTGGAGCCTATAGAATTATTCATCTTATCATCATTTGGGGGTATGGGAAGCATTCCAATCCATGTTCCCATTCTGTTTTCATACTTCCCTAGATTTTTGAGGATCAACCGTAGTAAAGATGAGAAATTTATCACCAGACAGTCTGGGTGGATATGGTGGAAGTTTTCTTTCACCTAGCACTTTGTAAAGATCAGTTAGTATAGGATTGTACATAAATAATCTCATTATGGAACATGTGTTTTTTTTTCCCTTTTATAAGTAGAATAGTGTACATGTCGGCCAATAGCGAAATGTTTTGAGCCAGACTCCATAACCCAACAGCTAAGGCACTAGAACTACTTATTCTTCGCAGCTCGCAGGGAGCATTCCATCCCTTGTGGAGCCAAATGTTATCACATAAATTTTTCAAGAGTTGTAGGCCACATCCATGAGCACAAAGCACAACACTCAAAGCGACTCATTCCAAGCCTAAAATCAATGGTCAAGCAAAGATTAAATATGGGTTGTAGATCTCATTGGGAGATATCAACGGTGGAAAATTATCGTGGGAATTGGGATTTCAAAATAATGTTAAATTTAATCATCAAAGTTCCGAAGTCCTGAAACCTGAAATTAACATGATTCATCCAATCCAAAGGGATGAGTGGCGCCATATCAGCAGATTCGCAGTTTCGTGAATCAGAAGTTTTGAAGGGAGATATCTTTCAAAATCCCTGAAAGAGAAAATCCCGAAGTGCCTTGAAGATAAGCCCCAGTTCATAGAGGAGTTAATATCGGAGGGGTCCATAAGAAGGGAGCTAGTGTTGTCTAGGCTCCAGTTCACGAGTTCGAAAATCGGGAGAGTCAGGAGTGGCTCACATCGAAGCACCCGAAATGCGAAGTCACGAAACACCTTTTGGGTAAGCTCTTGGTCACAACCAGAGGTCGTATTAGTGAAGAGTGGGTCCACAAATAAGCTTAGCACCTACAATGCTTGTATTGGTCACAGAAGAAGATTTTGGTGGCCTCGAGGCACCGGGATTGACTCGAAGAGTTCGTGGGCACTGCCTGGAACATTCATGGGTGTCAGGCCTCATCCCAATCCCGATAAAGGTAGTTAATGGAAATGAGGATGGTGTTTGAGACCTCTTCTCACCCCATAAATGGAAATCGGGATGAGGACGGTTGTGAGTGCAGATTGGCAATAAAAAGTTTCCTTCTAGATGGATTTTCCTGCAAAAAACATAACTGAGGTGAGCTCGCATATGACATGAGAAGGCCTTCACAGTCTGATAGAGAAAGCACTGATTGAAAGCTTTAAATGCAGTGGTCTTATCACACTCCTAGTGGTTGCAACATTTCTGAGTATATATAGGCAGTTTTAGTATTTTGTTAAGGGTCGATGGTTGAGAAGTGCTCCCGTATTGTAAACTTTCGATGAAGCTTATGGTTCTCTGGTTATGTATTTTGATCTAAGACTTATTGTTTAATGAAAATCAACTTCTTTTTCATCATATTTTCCTCTGATATTGAAGTGTCCATGATTGAAGGATTCACATGGATTGTTTTGACTGTATTTTAATGTATGTTTGATTTCATTGTTGTTATTTACGTTCTTCAGTTTCCTGAAGTTTTGAATCCAAGAGGATATTGTATTTGAATCTTTTCCTCCTTAGGTTGTTGGAAGACCTGATGTCTATGACAGACCTCTACACTCTCCTAACCAAAGTCTTCCCTCTATTCACCCTTACTCCAACTTACTGACTGAAGTTAATCAAGACCTCACCTACATGTGCATATCAGTCCGGTTTTCTGAGTTAAAATGATATCATCTTGAGTCTACTCCCATTTGACCTCTTTAAAACCAACTTGTGACATAAAACTATGATAGGTACTGAGCTTACCTTCTTTGCAATCGGAGGGTGACTTCTAGTGCTAACACTTATTTTCATGATTTCCTTGAATTTTGATATATCCTTTAGGGAGTCTCTCATATAGAGCATGAAATATCATGGAAGACATGGAATTTTTCAATTCCTTCACAGATTTTTTTATTTGTTCTTTATTTTCATCCATCTTCCTTTTTATGTCATTCCTATTTTCATCCATCTTAGTTTCCATTTCATTCATCTTCTTTTACATTTCATTATTATTTTCATCCATCTTCTTTTCCATTTCTTGAATTTTTCTTTTTGTTTAGCAACTCATCACTTGTTATTGACCTAGCACTCAAATCATTAAGTTGTTCCTCCAATTTGGATACCTTGTTATGTATCTCCTCATTTTCTTCATGAGTTGTATATGAGACTTCTAGACGTTTACTTCATGTTAAAATATTTTTTGGAGCCATGTGGAATAACAATAATAATACTCCTCTATTTTCACTTTTTCACAAATTTTGAATCACCAAAAATAGATCTTCCAATAAAATGTTATGCCAATTGTAATTTATGTACCTTACAAACCCTTAATTTGGAGTATATGTGGATGGTTGACCTTTGTCCTGATATATATCTAAAAATTGAACCCTTGTGAGTCTAAAATTTCATCTTGTAGTACCCCGATATGACTTTTTAAACTTCTGAAAAATTCACACTCTGAACCTTTATTGATAAAAGGTTATAGAAAAAATACCAAAATGACTTGTTTAAGACTAATTCAAAATTAGTAAAAATCCCCAACTTCCACAAGATATATCTCACAAATTATAATGATTCAAAATATAAAAATTTTACCACATATAATTTGCTATGTCACCTTAGTATTATGAAAATTTTAGAGTCTGAAACATCACAGAAAAGAAGTTACAAAAAAAATGCCAAGATGACTCTTTTAAAAGTGAGTTCAAGATTGATCACAAGCCTTGTCTTCCATGGACTATTTCTCCAAAATTATAGAGAAACATAACCTAAAATTTTTACCACCTATACTATCAAATGTCTCTTAAGTCTCCACAAAATTTCACTTTCTGAAAATTCCCAGAAAAATAGTTATAGTGAAAATTCCAATATGACTCATTTAAGACTAAATTTGGGATGAGCCACAAACCCTATATTCCATAGGCTATATATTTGAAATTATAAGGAACCATACCTTGAAATTTTTACCACATGTACCTTGATATTTTTCCTTAGTCTCCTCAAAATTGCATTGTCTGAAACGTCCCAATAATAAATAAATCGAAGTTATAGAAAAAAATTTGAGGTGTCCCAGTTGGAGGAGAAAAACCCTAGGAACGTAAGCTCTAAAACCAAATGTTAAGATACAATGCCTTAAAAGTGACAAAAATGCAACGAATACAGTCTGCTTTGAGGGGGGAACCTTATCTTACAAAATTTCCAATTCAAAAGACAATATGGGATGAGATAAGATGATCCTAAGACTATGTCTCCTTGGTAT
>JASDQU010739712.1:38247-51622 GCA_032191745.1 Picea mariana | reverse complement strand
CTCGTTGCATAAACTCATCCTCCTTCTCAGTTATCCAGTCTTGTATCTCCTTCTTGAAAGGTTTGCACCTCATTTTATTCCTTCACCATCTAGTACAAAACCTTTAGGTCCTAGAAACGGAAGCATTTTTTGGCTCTGTCTATTCGTTGGGGGGTTAAAGACCCAAGGTTCGACAAGATTTTACCAACAAAACCCCATGGGAGTTGGCATATTCAACCTTCAGTCAAGTACTGAATAAGGTCTCACCCAAGACACCATGAGAATCACAAATACCATTGGTCTTATGTGGGGTTTGAAAGAACAAAACATAGAGGAAATCTTCATTAGTTATTCATTCATTCATTCATCATGCGTGGAATAATATAACATGAACATGCATTCAATTTAAAAACACGTTATATGTAGAGATAAATGTTCTCAGGTTGTACTCATCCATTTCATTCATTCAATATAGTAACATACAATAGTGTCATATCCTGGTCAATATACATTGACATTCAACACATAGATGAGTCATATCCCAATATCTCAATCTACTTTCTCTCTCATGCAAAAACTAGACATAACAAGGAGTAACAAATAAGTTTGACTTGAGATCTGACTCATCTCTTGCTCATACAATAATGAAATATCTCTTGACTCAAAATCCCAACCCTTTCCATATCCACATGCATCCCCCCATATATTTCATGGATCATGGAAACCATAATTGACTTGCACACTCATCCATAACCTCAACCATGACCAATTGAGTTGTTACAAAATCAGTTACAATGATTCTTGAGGATATTTTTTGATCCAAATGGATATTGGTGGCCACCCACCTATTCCAACTGGCTCCTCATGTGTGTTGTTGTTCAGCATGTTCTTATGTACTACTTTGTAATTGTGGGTTCTACACTTATGGGGTTTTCTGAATCCCCACACATACTCCAGGTGGATACGGGTAGCCTCTCACCTAATCCAATTGACTTATTTTGTATGTTTTCATGTCAGCACATCTTGTTGTACTTTCGAGGCCTTTTTGGGTCCCTAAACGTTGTTTTTTTGGCTCGCCATAGTCAAATTGTAGTCGGAGTTGGAGTTTGTCGAAGGAATGTGTAGCTCTCTGAAAGACCTTTCCAACGGGATATCACGTGCATAAAACATAGGTCGTATGCAAAATTTACGACCCTAGGAAGTTGAGCTACCAAATTACACCAACTTACCTATAGGGCCTATTAGCACTTTGTAAATTTTGTCCGGCTGAATAGACAAACGACAGAGGTAAATGTTTCAACTAGCTTTAGAGCTGAGGCACTAGCCTACTCAACTCAGAGAGGGCTCTCTCGTGTCACTTGATATATCTATGGAAATTAGTGGCTAGATTTGGTTTGTTTTGGGGGTTTTTAATAAAGTTGTTGGCAAGGAAGGGGAGGAACACTTTGGGCTATGGAGTCAAAATTATGAAATTGAATAAAACCATTGAATAGCCTGTAGAACTCTTCAGGGGATAAAGGCTAAATGAGGCAATGAATTTGATTTATAACTTGAATTTAATTAGAGTGGTAAGAGGAAAGAGAAACAGATAACTACATCAGAGCATTACGAAAATTAATTCTGAATTAGTTAAAAAGAAACATACATAGTTTAAATTGCTTAAGCCAAGAGCATCAAATGATGAATTCTGGGCCTTTAAATCTCCAATTTAAATAGAATAAAATTGTATATGGCATAAAATATCACAGGAAACACATACAATGAGGGAAGACAAAACTCATATCACCACCATTAGAATCTTTTAATAGAGACTTCAAAGTTGTTGCATATGTATTCAATTCAGCCCCAGAAAATTAAAATGAAGTTTAGAACAACTAGAACTGTGCCCTTGCACTTCTTCCCTCCACTAATACACTCAGAACCTCTAGCACTTATACAATTCGAGTTCCTTCAATGTGTAATTGATTACAATAACTGAAATGAAATGGTTCAGCTTCTACAATGATTACAAATGACAGTTTTCAGAAAAAACGTTTCATGATCCCTGCAGATTCCTCTGATGCTCCAGCTCCTTCCTCTGCCATGTTCTCTTTGAAATGTCACTTATACTCTTTCAAATTTAATCCCATTTATCCATATTCTCATCAAATATTTGGGAATAATATATTTGAAATAAAAATAATTCCCAAATATTTTTATATCCTGTAGAATTAAATTTCCATAATTTAATTCATGCTCGTGGTTTTTAAAACTATGTCTTGTTTTCCCAATTCACCATTTCATTGTAAAAAACATTTATTGTTACCGTTTCCCTGTAAAAAACATTTATTGTGTAATGTTTTTCCAATTTACCGTTTCACTGTGAAAAAACATTTATTATCGTCTTTGGTAAAATACCTTTTAACTTCTTCTTTTACTTTTGTAAATCTTTGGATAAAGAATTATCCAAGTTTCCATTCACATGCATCTTCCATTTAATTATTTTCCATGGAAATAAACATTAGTCTCCTTGATTTGTAAAATTTAAATCTTACCTCTGTAAAACCTTTTCACCGTGAGGAGGAATCTCATTTATTAGAAATTCTATAATTGTTGTTGAAATGCACTACTGGAAAAATGCCGCACATTAAACATATGATAAATGGTGCATTTATTACACCGGGCCTTGGCTAGAGTGGTTTAATCCAAACTTCTTTTACCTCCGATGTGCTCCACGTAAAAACACGTGTCCACCAAATAAACTATGGTAGTTTTCCCCGGCCTGCCTTCAAATAATTAACCTCCTCGTTACTTTAATCCCCGATATGTGTGCCCTCCCTCCATCCAACCTTTGAATTTTCCACATTATAAATTGAGATTCGTGCCCATGATTTGACATGATTCCATAAATTAAATATTGGATTAAATATTAATATAAATATAAAAATATTTATATTAATAATAAAAAAAACCTTTTTCTATTTTCGAAGGACTTTGGGCATATGAGCCTTAACACATGACTTTGTAGATAGGATAAGGGTTCTTAATAAAAGGCATATTTTGTATTTTCAACGGGAATACGAAAATAAGGGTAAAAATGAATGAAGTGATGGAACTAAGGGATTTAGATAAGAATTAAGGCTAGGTATAAGCTTGGGATATTTGCCAACTTTTGACTCGTGGAGTACATGAATGTTTTGGATGATCCATTGGGTGAAGGATTTAGGTGATCGAAGCTTGAAAGAGCTAGTGAAAAAGTTAAAAAATCTAAGTGGAAAAATAATACAAGGACAAGATGCATTGGGAAAAAATTTATGCAAATTAACAGGTGATCTATGGTCCGTCGAGCCTCATCAACTTTTGATATCAGGGGTTGGTAAAAATGGTTTTATGTAGACCACTTTTCGCCTCGATGTTCCTCTGAGGGCGCCACGTGTCCACGAATGAAACCATGGCAGTTTTCCCTAGCCCACCTTCGCATAATCAAACTTTGTGTTATTTCTCCATCAGATATGTGCCTTAGCCATTGATCTGGGCCATTTCAAGATCTACCATATTTTTCCATATGCCTCCATATGTTACCTTATCCCCCAAACTATCATGCTTCCATAGCGATGTATCTATTCGCTAAATTTTCGAGACTTGGATCCTATCTGAAAATTGTTATCGTGATAACAGGGCCCACATGACTTTTGGCGTTTCACCTTCTAGGGTTAGGTTTTTGGATGTCTATGGTTTTGGCATTCATGATTATTATAAAAAGGGCCTATGGAGCCTCGTTGTAATCCATTATTCTCAGACAAATGTGTGTAGCAGCCACATCTCTTCTCAGAGATAGATACCACCATTCAAGCAAGTTTTCAGTTCTGCAGTTTTACAGTTTCAGCCTATTTCATTATTTAATAGAAGATATTGTTCACTGGACATTTGTGTTACTCTCCATATCTCTTTGTTTATTGTATTCAGTTTTTTAATCAGTTTATTCCGCTCCTAAATTTGGATCAATGGTATCAGAGTGGTCTGCTCTTCATTTATTTTTCTTTGTGCATGTCCCAGACAAGATCTGGGTACCATAAGTTGGGACTCGAACCAATCGAGCCATTACCAGATCGACTGCATCGAGCCCAACAAAAACCCATGGGGGATGGAAATAAATATGATCGAGCAGGAGATCTTATTAAAATGTTGCTCGAGGAATCCCTCACGCGACAAAGGAATGAAATAATGGACAACTTTGCACAGATCCTTCGAACCCGCAGAAGAAGCATATTCATCAAGCATCCATGCAACCCCCTTCAAGGTACAGGTAAATTTTGATATTCCATTATTTGAAGGAATGATAGATGAAAATTTTGTAGATAAATGGTTGAATCTACTCAAAGGATATTTTTCGATCCATAATTTTTTCGATAGGGAAAATATCACTTTTGCACTCCTCAAGGTTGTTCCCCATGTTAAAGACTGGTGGGATACTTACTCTAAGAAAAGGGTCGTGGAAGAATATACAAAGTTTGTGGTAGCCCCTACACAGAATTCCTTCTAGGATGCCATTAAATAATAGTACTACCCTATTGGAAGCTATGAGGACCAGTACACCAGATGGACCACCCTATGTCAAGAAAGGGACTAGACAGTACCATATTTCACCAATATTTTCCATACCCTATGCACCAAATTGGGTATCAAAGACTATGAGAATTGTCTAGTGCTAAAATACCATGGCTATTTTCATAGATACATTAAAACATAAATGGAGTTCTTGGACATGGCCTCTTTGGGCATGGCTTATAGATACGATGTCAAGATCGAGCAGAAATTTAAGCAAAAACGATGATAGTTTGGATCTGCAAACCCCTCACAACCAAAGAAGGGCAAAGGAAGCCCCTGTAATACCCCAAGGTTGATCCTTTGTGAAATGTAATTTTTTTTGTAGGCTGGTGAGCCAAGTAATTATAAGCTGGTAGGCTTATGTGTTTATTAGGCCGAAGAGCCTAGATGCTAAGGTCAGTGGGCCTGATTTTTGTATATGTAATTATGCAGATTATTAATAAAATACATTGCTATGTGTAGACCAACCAAGAAGAAAGATTTATGGGGGACTAAGCTCCATTGGGTGGGGAAAGGAATGGGGCGGAAAGGCTAGGAAAGAGGGGCTAAGCTTGAGGGCTTAACCCAAGGGAATATTATAATGTATTCCTGAAAAGTACTAAAGTTGGGTGAAATTAAACCTAGTTATCCTAAGTTCCTTTAAGGATAGGAACAAACTCCAAGTGTAGAGGAGCATGCTCCTAGAGAGCCAAGTGTCACCTAGGACGCATGCAGATTTATGTGGGAAGTTCCACCTTTGTTGGGGGAGGAACCATTCTAGCCACCTTCCGGGAGGATTTTGCTCCCATGATTGCATCTATCTCACGATTCTGCAAGCTGATGATTCTCACTATTTTCCTGGCTTTCTCTTAACATTCTGACCGGTCTAGCCATTTATTTTCCCACGAGTTCATCCTCAGCATGTTGGCCATCCCTTGTGCAGTTTTCACCTTTTTGAACCTCTGTAAATTGTTGAGTCATCCCCTTGCCTTACCTGATTTTGGTGGTTGTGTATTGAAGAGGTGGGTTGCCAGGCCCATGGTTGAAGAAGAAGGTTGTCAGGCCTATGAGAAACTCTCTCCAGGTGAGAGAGTTTATTGGGAAGTGATTTCTCTTGGAGAGAGTCCAGTACCGGCTACGGAGCTCTTAGAATTCTTGATCCGTCTTGTTGCTAAATCCCTGGAAGGGAAGTGGATCAGTCGATGGACTGTGGAATAGTGAAGGTGCATATTCCCAGGGTGGGATAGGTATGTGGGGAATGAGAGGCTGTGATCAGTGGGCATAAGTAGGCTCCTTTGAGAGAATCCTTCCAGTTGCACAGTGCAGTTCCCGTAACCCCAGCCTAGGTCTAGGATTCCTTTTCCCTGGGTGGATTTTAGTCCTAGCTCAGTGGTTACCCACTACTGAGCGTGATGAGAAGCATGGTCTAAGTCTAGGAGGTTCGTTGAAGGTCTGCACATAGTTGGTGGTCATCTATTGAAAGAGAAGTACTAAATCTTTGTTGATTGTATGTGGTGTAATTGTACATGTTTTATAACTTGATGAGTAATGCCTAGATATATCATATATGTTGTATGTGTAGGCTTACTGTTAATTCTACATTAATCTATGTATGGTTAGAATATGTTATCTATATGCATAAAGTGTCAGAATGTTTTAGGGTTATTTCTGCATGAATAATTAGCATGAACAAAATTTTGTAACTGTTAATTGTGTTAGATATGCATGCATAAAATTTACAAAATGGTATCAGAGCTAAGAGAGACGTCCTAAAATGATGTTTCCCGGCCTATTGGTGGTTGGGGATGCTACAAAATGGTATCAGAGCTATAGTTTCAACACTGATCCTGGATGGGCCAGGTTAGTGGAAGTTGAAGCAAAAGTTTCGCAAAATAATTGTTGTTGAAATGGACAAAACCCAAGTTTGGATCCCATGGTTTCTACTTGAGACCTGGATGGGCCACGAACAAGAAATTCTACGAAGAAAGTCCAGATAATTTTGAGGTACAGAGTGCCAGAAGGGAGTTGAAAGAATACTTGGACTATGTTCAGAAACATAGGAGGTGTAACAAGTTTATGAAATGGCCACAAAGAAATAAATCACAACATTCATGGTGTTGGGCCGTTAGATCTGGGCGAGAGAAATATAAGTCGTCAGATCTAGAGAAATGTGCATGAGGATTAACCCCTAAGTACTTCGAACTTCGTGACTTCAACGAAGTTTATGTGTGATAGAGCAGAAAGGGTCGAAGCCCGAAGTTCTGAAGTCCCGAAGAGGATATACACCATAGATCCAGTTGGGAGTGTTTACCATTGGATTTGACCAAGGACGGATCAGAACCATAGGAATAATCCAAGAGAGGAAGGTAAGAAAGTTCAGGAATTCGATGTTTGGGAGAAACAGGGTATGCTAAGGTGAAATCTTTTGAAGCCCGAAGTCCCAAAGTGACGTGGCCTTTTGACATCACTAGGGATGATGTGAACACATGGGATGTGTGCCATGGGTCAGTGATTTAAAAACCTTTGTATGATAGAAATGCAGTTAGAATGTGACATATGTCACCCGCCTGATTGGACCACATGCCGGCTTCGTGTGTCTTGCCATGTGTCGCTTCTGGTGGTGGCACAAGAATAAGTTAGCTGCATCAGGCCTGCATTAACTTTGATCACAATCTATCAAGATCGATGGCAGGGAAGCATTGCGGAGATCGAAGTTGCATGACAGATAATTCTACAAGGGGGTCCTACAATCCAAACCATGGTTTCCCAGAAGGGGTATGTGTCAGCGTGGGGACAATTACAGGATGATCAACGGGTTACTCCAAAACTGTCGACCCATGTCCCCACAATTCGAAAAGTATAAAGTTTGATGTGACGTTTTCAACATTTATTAGTTCAAGCACAGAAACCATGGGCCCCAGTGGACGTGTGGCACCAGATCGTGAAGTCCGGAGACTTGACACTCTGGAATAAGTGGTGCATGAAAGAAGGTGGATTGTAGATCCGTCGTTCTTCGCGCGTTCTACAATTTGTTGTTCTGTGATGTTGGGACACGTGGAAAAAGGGAAACCTCTGAAGCCCGAAGCGCGAAGTTTCAGAGCTTAGGATAAGCACCCAAATCATAAGAGTTGGGTCACAGTCGTGGTCACATGTGAACCAATGACTGAAGAAAAGGGGCTAGAACCCGAAATTTGTTGCAGAATAGAAATGGGCTTAGAGATTGAATCCTGAGGGGTTCTTGACTGACCAAGACCTGCAGAAAATGGAATTTAATATTGTTTTTGTTGAATCAGATTGGTTTATTCTGTAAAATTATTAAAGTTTGATAGCCTGACAAAACTCGATTGACTACACATTTTGCAGAGTTAACGATTGTCAGAACCAAACCAAATTGTTGCATAGTGCAGAGAAATGGGGAAGCGCAGGCTTCTTATAGTTCAGAAAATGAAGTTAGAGGAATGGATGTCCATTTAGGAATTGAAGGATCGAACTCCAATGGGCATGGAGAAGAGATAGATAAAGAAGGAAACATGATGAAAATCATTGAAAATTTGTAAAACGATGTCTAGAATCACCGAGAAGATAACAAAAAGCTCTTGAAATCTAGGGAGCAACAGGGAGAATTCAACATAAAGTTGATGCAGAGCCTAGAAAGAATAGAAAAGAAAATGGATAAGGAGAGTGGCTCAAACAAATTAGGGAGTCATAGATGAACAAAAAGTGATAGAATACATCACCAACACTCTCCAAGGCATTCCAATAAGAGAGCACATAGTAGCTCAAGTCCATCCCCTATTAGGAAGCATAAGAGGTCTGCGATGGATGAGCTATGAGGGAAAGTGAACAAAATAAAAAATCCTACATTTGATGGTGAGAACAAGAAGGATGAAGATGCAGAGACATGGCTGCTACGCATGAGGAAGTACTTCCAATTGCATAACTATTCTTCTCATGCAGAGGGAATAATTTCCATATACCAACTTAAAGGAAAAGAATCCATGTGGTGGGATCAGTTGGTGCAAGTACAACACCTCAGGGAGAAAAATGTGACTTGGAAGGATTTCAAGAGGAATTTTGAGAAGAAATAACTAACCAAGAGGTATTATGACAGAAAGACAAAAGAGTTATTTGAACTTAAACTGGGAAGCATGGCCATTTATGAATATGAAAGGAGATTCTTAGAGTTGTTAAAGTATGTCTCCTTCATCGAGGATGAGACAGTGAAGATTCATAGGTACCTGAGTGGGCTTCCATATTTCATCAATGATAAAATCCAATATGATGACCCCAAGACTCTGGAAGAAACGATAAGGAGATAAAAATGCTTATATGATCAGCAAAAAGGAAAGCCTACTTTCCATAAGTCTTGGGAGGACAAGAAGAAGTTCAAGAAGGAACAGAGGCAGAAGGGAAACAAGTCTCCATTTTTCAGAAACAGTCCTCAAGGACAACCATATTTTAAAGGACATAGAATGGCTAAGGTAAGAGTGAAACAGTCAAGGCAGGAACCCATTCAATTTTGGGGTTGTAAAGGAGACCACAAGTATAGAGATTTTCCTCCCAAAAGTGACAAGGTAAGATTTTTCCACAATGTATAGCAAGCATAAACAGTGGAGAACATGGGAAGAAGAGTACCAAGGATCTATGCAGCCTTGGACAACAAGCAAGCTAAGTTTCAATCACACATAATTGAAGTTGAAGGTATGATCAATAACCATGCCTTTACTATTTTAATTTATTCGGGGGCTAGTCATATCTATATAGACCCTAAGGTAGTGGAAATATTTATTTTTCCAAGAAGTAAGCATGGGAAATCTTGTCTAGTACAGCTGGCTATAGAAGCCAAGAGGAAAGTTGTTGAGTTGGTTAAATCATGTCCAATGGGAATGAATGGACTGTGTACCAAGGAAATTTTGAACATCTTATTGTTGGGATCATATGATTTTCTAATTGGTATGGATTGGTTGGACCAACACCATGCCATATTAGACTGCCATAACAAGGCATTCACTTGCTTGGATGAGGAAGGAAATCGGAAAACAATCCAAGGAATTCCCAGGGCAGTTGCTATCCGGGAAATATCAACAATGCAGCTGAAGAAGTGTTGTAGGAAAGGTTGTCAAATATTTGCATCCCATATGGAGGAAGAATCTAAGGATAAGGTGCCAAATCTGAAGGATCATGTAGTCCTGGAAGATTTTGAGGATGTGTTCAAGGAGGTACCAGGACTACCTCCAAAGAGAGATATTGATTTCTCTATTAATTTGATGCCTGGAGCAGCTCCAGTATCAAAGACTTCTTACATAATGAGTACACCAAAGCTGAAGGAATTGCAAGTGCAACTGGAATAACTTATGAACAAGGGGTATATACACCCAAGTGTGTCACCTTGGGGTGCCCTAGTCTTTTTCATGAAGAAGAAATATGGGACATTGAGATTGTGCATCGACTTCAGACAATTGAACAAAGTAACTATAAAGAACAAGTATCATGTGCCAAGGATTGATGATCTCTTTGATCAATTGAAGGATGAAAAGATATTTTCCAAGATAGATCTCAGGTCAAGATACCATCAAGTTAGGATTAAAGAGGAATATATCAGCAAGACCGTCTTTAGGACAAGGTATGGTCATTATGAGTTCACAAGTGGTGCCATTTGGGTTTTCAATTGCACCAGCTATTTTCATGTGCTTAATGAATGGTATTTTCCGGGAATATTTAGACAAGTTTGTCATTGTTTTTCTGGATGACATTCTTTTATATTCCAAGTCAGAAGAAGAGCATGAGCATAATTTGAGGATGGTACTGCAAGTGCTAAGAGAACATCATTTGTATGCCAAATTGAGAAAGTGATCATTTTATCAAAACAAAATTCACTATTTGGGACATATCATATCTGAAGAAGGGATAGTAGTGGACCCTGAAAACATTGAGGCCATTAAAGGGTGGAAAAAACCTAAGAATGTGGCAGAAGTCAGATCCTTCATGGATCTAGATGGCTACTACAAAAGGTTCATTGTAGGGTTTTCGAGAATAGCTCACCCCATCACTTCCTTGCAAAGGAAGGGGAAGAAGTTTCAATGGACAGAAGAATGTGAAAAGAGTTTCCAGCAATTGAAGCAACTGTTAACCAGTGCTCCAATTCTGAAGATCGTATATCTGAATGAAGATTTTGTGGTTTGCATAAATTCGTGCAAAGAAGGAATTGGTGGAGTCCTTAGCCAAGATGGGTTTGTAATATGTTTCGAGTCCATAAAATTGAAAGATCATGAAAGGCTCTATGCCACTCATGATTTGGAATTGGCAGCCATAGTGAATGCTTTGAAGAAGTGGAGGCACTACATCCATAACAGTTTGAAATATTTTTTTGATCAACCTAATTTGAATTCTAGGCAGAGTAGATGGTTTGAATTCCTCTATGAGTATGACTTCAATATCAAGCACATAAAAAGAAAGGAGAACAAAGTGGTGGACACACTCAGCAAGAGAGTGCATGAACTACATGCTACATCCATTAGCATGTATCAGATGGATATCAAAGGAAAAATTTGTGAAGCTGCAAAAGAAGATTTGCAGTACATGGAATTGGTAACAAAATTGCAGCAAGGTAAAATGCAGCAGAGGGTTGAGGATTATGAATTGGGATTTGATGGAATCCTTCTGTATAGAAATAGAGTCTATGTACCTAACTCTTCTGAATTGAGGAGTTTGATTTTAGAAGAAATGCATAATGTTCCTTATGAATGACACCCAGGATATTAGAAAACAATCTTAGTAGTCAAAATTCAATATTATTGGCTAGGCATGAAGAGGGAGATCTTTGATTTTATTACTAAATGCTTGGAATGTCAAAGGGTCAAGTCTGAGCTTAAACACCCAGCTAGTTTAATGCAACCAGTACCCATTCTTGAGTGGAGATGGGAAGTGGTAACAATGGATTTCATCACGGGTTTTCCCAGAAGGAACAAGCAGCATGATGCAATCATGGTGGTCATGGAAAAGCTTACTAACGTTGCCCAATTCATTCCTATGAAGACTAATCATAAAGAAACTAATGTTGTTGATATTTATATGAGGGAAGTAGCAGGCTTTCATGGTGTACCTAAGACAATTGTGTCTGACAGAGACCCAAAGTTTACATCAAAGTTCTGGAAGGGGTTATTCAAAGGGTTCAGAACAAATCTGAACTTCAACACTTCTTATCATCTTGAGTCTAATGGGTAGATTGAGAGGGTGAACCAAGTAGTAGAAGATATGTTAAGAATGTATGTGATGGACAAACCATCTAAATGGGAATATTATCTACACTTGGTAGAATTTTCCTACAACAATGGGTATCAAGCATCACTGAATATGAGCCCGTTCGAAGCACTTTATGGCAGAAAGTGAAACGCCCCAGTAAGTTTTAACAACCCAGCTGATAGGGCAGTGGTTGGGCCAAAGTTTCTCAAGGAAATGGAAGAACAAATGTTGAAGATTAAGAAGAATTTGAAGGTTTCCCAAGACAGGAAGAAAAGTTATGCTGATAAGAGCAGAACTCACAGGGAATTTAAAGTAGAGGATCATGTATTCCTGAGAGTGAGGGCCAACAGAAGTTCCCTGAAGTTGGGAAATTTTTCAAATTTGGCAGCTCGATATTGTGGGTCATTTGAAATCCTAGAGAAGATTGGTCCAGTAGCGTATAGGCTTGCATTGCCTGCGTGCATGTCTATACATAATTTATTTCATGTGTCATTGCTTAAGAAGTATGTACCTGATTCTAATCATGTTATTTATTGGAATGTGATTCAGGTGGAACAGAAAAGTGATTTTCAGGTGCATCCAGTGTGTATACTAGATCGGAAAAGTAGGCAACTCCGGAATCGAGCCATAGGGCTTGTAAAAGTTTAGTGGACCTATTATGGTCCTAAGGACACAACATGGGATCATGAAGATGCTATGCAGGCATAGTACCCATATCTTTTATAAGATTTTGAAAATCTTGTTGATATTATGTATATGAGTTGCACTGAGGATAGTGAAAAAATAAGGGGAGGGGATTGTAATACCCCAAGGCCAAGCCCCTATGAAATGTAATGATTTTTGTAGGCTGGTGAGACAAGTAAGTATAAGTTGGTAGGATTATGTGTTTATTAGGCCGAAGTTCCTAGATGCTAAGGTCAGTGGGCCTGATTTTTGTGTATGTAATTATGCAGATTATTAATAAAACACATCGTTGTGTGTAAACCGACCACGAAGAAATATTTATGGGGGAATAAGCTCCACTGGGTAGGGAAAGGAATGGGGTGGAGAGAATAGGAAAGAGGTTCTAAGCATGAGGGATTAATCCAAGGAATATTATAATGTATTCCTAAAAATTAGTAAAGTTGGAGGAAATTAAACCCAGTTATCCTAAGTTCATTTAAGGAGAGGAACAAACTCCAAGTGGAGAGGAGCATGTGTTGGATTACTGAGAGGCGGGTGAATCAGTAATAGCGTAATTATAATCCTTTTTCTTCAATTGTTATATCAATGTAGAATTATTATCCAATAATGAGTAGTAAGAAATAAACAATCATGAACATACACAGTACACCAGTGTTTTACGTGGAAACCCAAATCGGGAGAAAACCATGGAATGCTTTTTCTTATATGTCTTGAAGAATTACATTCATTGGAAGCACAAACTTCATTTGTTTTCTAGCTGCAACTGGAAGGAGGCTCCAACCCCCTAGTTTCTCAGGCTACAACCTGAGGGAAGCTCCAACTCCCTAATTCTTTGCCTACAACCAGAAGGAGGCTACAACCCCCTATGTTCTCCAGCTACAACCGGAAGGTGGCTACAACCACC
>JASDQU010739712.1:14035-29796 GCA_032191745.1 Picea mariana | reverse complement strand
ATTTGTAGCTTTTTAATAGACCTAGTTTATATGATTACATTCCTGCAAACCTTCCTTAACTTTAACAACAAGAGACTAGCATTTTCATCAAACTTTTCTTTAGTCTCACATGCCTAGTTTTGGATTAGTCAACAACCCTAACTTGAAGTAATCATAAATTTGTACCTGTAATGTATAAAGATATGAAACTAATATACAATGTTCTTCAGTGTGTTTTATGCAATTCCTCCAAGTTTCACTACTTGTAACCTCTCAGAAAAGGAGTTATAGCAAAAATGGCATACCTTGCTGAATTCTGGATTATTCTAGAGATCGACCTTGTAGAGTGTGCCCCACACGGAATTTTTGTTGAATTGATCTGAAAAAGTTACACATAATACTAAAGACTATAACCTAACCAACACATTTGGTCTCACTGAATTTGGATTTGTCATGAATAATTTACTACGTTTTTACCCGAAACACCTATTTTTGACTAGTTTCAGGACTAGCCACAAACCCTATTTTCCACGGATTGTAACTCCCAAAATACAACGACCCACAAGCTGAATTTTTTACCACAGATACTTGGATATGTTTTCTCAATGGAATAGAAATTTCACGGTCTGAATCATTATAGAAAAAAAATTATAATGAAAATGGTGAGATGACCTGTAAATAACATACCTTAGAAAGCACCATCAAAAGAATTTATCCTTCGTTGCATTTCAGCCTTATTTTCTTCACCTTCACTCATATATCTAGTTTATATATCCTTGGTTACCTCATACACCTATAGATATTCAATATTCTCAAGTGTGTGTTAAATTAGAGAGCCTTGCCTCTTATTTATACTCTCCAAGTAGCTTCCTTAAAAACATCTTCTAGGTCACCTAGCCGACTTTCCTTATTTTAGGGTTAACCCACTTCTAATTNAATAATTTATTTTGTATTCAATTTGAATTATAATACACTCATCACTTCACTTTATTATTTATCCTTTAAAAATATCTTAAACCACTTTGACTACTTTGACCTTTTGGGGCTTCTAGTTGACATATGAGGGTCCTCCAACTTCATAAGGCCATAACTCTCAAACCGTGAGGAGTTATGTGAGGTTCCACATACCACCAAAAATGGCATGACATTTACTATCCATATAGAATAGTATTATCTAAAAATATATAACTCATACCATTACCCATCAAACAAACTTGGGTCCATTACCCAAACCTGGGGTCTCCAACTTCTCATGGCCATAACTCTCTAATCGTGAGGAGTTATGTTACATTCCACATACCAACGGAAATGGCATGACAAGAACTATCCATCTAGGATAGTTTTCCTGACAAATTCATTGTTCTTCATCTCATTATTCCACAATTAAGCATGGGTTCTCTTACTCCGCAAAGCGTCTTCCCATGAGGGATTTCACCATAAGGGGACCACTTTGGAGTTCATCCATATTTACTTTTTATTAACCATGACAAAACAATAATGATTCATATTTACATCAAACAATATTGGGTCCATTACCCAAACCTTTGTGCTATGGGGCTTTCTTCAAGGGTTGACATCAATGAAAACCAACCTTAATCAACAGCGTGCTCTTGGAGAGCCAAGTATCACCTAGGAAGCATGCATATTTATGTGGGAAGTTCCACCTTTGTTGGGGGAGGAACCATTATGGCTAGCTTCCGGGAGGATTTCTCTCCCATGATTTCATCTCTCTCACGATTTTTCAAGCTGAAAATTCTCACCATTTTCCTGGCTCGCTCTCAACATTCTGTCCAGTCTGGTCATTTATTTTCCCATGAGTGCATCCTCGGCATGTTGGCCATCCCTTACGTAGTTCACGCATGCACTAAAAAATTACGCAGGCAGAGCCATTTCTGACTTTGTGAACCTCTGTAAATTGTTGATTCGTCCCCTTGCCTTACCTGATTTTGGTGGTTGTCGATTAAAGAGGCGAGTTTTCAGGCCCATGGTTGAAGAAGAATATGTTCGGTCCTATGAGAAACTCTCTCCAAGTGAGAGAGTTTCTTGGGATTTGATTTCTCCTTGAGGGAGTCTAGTACCAGCTACAAAGCTATGAGAATTCCTAATCTGACCTGTTGTTATAGCCCTGGAAGGGAAGTGGAGCAGTCGATGGACTGTGGAACAGTGAAGGTGCATATTCGCGGGGTGGGACAGGCATGTGGTTAATCAGAGTCTGTGAGTAGTGGGCATAAGTAAGCTCCTTGGAGAGAATCCTTCCAGTTTCACAGTGCAGTTCCCGTAACCTCAGCCTAGTTCTAGGATTCCTTTTCCCTGGGTAGAGTTTAGTCCCAGCTCGAGAGTGACCCACTGCTGAGTGTGATGAGTAGTGTGGTCTAAGGCTGGGAGGTTTGTGCAATGTATGCACGCATTTGGTGGTCATATATTGAAAGATAAGTACCAAATATTTGTTGATCGTATGTGGTGTAATTGTAAACATTTTATAACTTGATGAGTAATGCTTAGATATATCATATATGTTGTGTGTGTAGGATTAATGTTAATTCCACATTAATCTTTGTATGGTTAGAATATGTCATCTGTATGCATACAGTGTCAGAATGTTTTAATGTTATTTCTGCATGAATAAGTAACATGAACAAAATGTTGTAATTGTTAATTGCATTAGATATGCATGCATACAAATTTACAAAATGGTATCAGAGCTAAGAGAGACGTCCTGAAGTGATGTTGCCCAGCCTATTGGTGGCTGGGGATGCTACAGCTCCAACCCACACAAAAAGGGACCAAGTCAAGATGGTTTCCCTCAGGACAACCAATCCAAGACACAACACAAGAAGGGAAATGAGAAGATGAAGAAGAACACGAGAAAATGGTGTGATTGCCATAAAATTTCTTGGCTCAACACCAAAGAATGTCACTCCAAGTAGTCCCTTGTGGCTGAGATGAAGGCTTCTGATTCAGAGGACGATTCCGATTCTGAGTCAAATCCTGAAGGAGGGAAGTGGATTATCGATGTTGAACCCAATTCCACTGTCTCTACCACCAAAGTCTGGTCGAGCGAACCAAAATAACTAGAGGAAGGGGAGCACCTCTTTCACTCATAGATGTGGGTCAAGGGGGCTCTGATTCATTTCATTGTCGACAACAGTAGTCAAAAGAACCTAGCTTCAACATAGGTAATCAAGCGGTTGGACCTGCCCATGACACAACACCTGCAACCCTACACCATCGATTGGCTTCTCCAAGGAAGAGATCTTCGTGTTATAAAATAGTGTTGTCTTCCCTACTACATCAAGCCTTTCAAAGAAGAGGTAATGTGTGATATTTCTCCCCTTGAAGTTTGTGATGTTCTTTTAGGAAAACCATATTTTTGGAATCATCATGTTGTATATGAGGCTAGACCCTGTAGTGTTATTATTAATTTGGGTAGACAATTGTACAGGATCCTAGAGGTAGCGCCGCCTACTGCTATTTCTTTAATATTTGCTAAGAAATGCAGTAAGGTCATTTCACATATTGGGAATTTCATCTTCTTTGTGATCTATGATCACAGTAAGAAGAAGGTCATTGCTACATCTGTGGCCTCTACATAGTGCCTCTCTTTGCAGTAGAAGAAAGTGGACGGGATCATGGAAGAATACAAAGACACCTTCTCCTCACCTACAGGGGTACCGACACACTTCCAAGTCAAACATCCAATTGATTTGACCCCCGATGCACCTCTACCTAATGGACCAGTCTATCGATGCTCGTTGATGGAGAATGATGAAATCAAGCATCAGATCCAAGAGATTCTTCAAAAGGGGCACATCAGACACATCTCCTCCCCTTGCAGAAGCCCGATTGTACGGGTACAGAATAAGGACGGGACTTGGAGACTCTGCATAGATTACAGAGCCTTAAACAAAATCACAGTCAGGAACCTCTACCCCATTCCCATGATTGATGAAATTCTTAACCAACTTAAGGGGGACAAGTTCTTCAGCAAGATTGACCTAAATTCTGGCTACCATCAGGTTCCCATCGAACCAACTGATGTATGGAAGACAACCTTCAAGTCTAAATAACGTCTCTATGAATGGCTAGTCATGCCCTTTGGCTCAACAAATGCACCAGCCACTTTCATGAGTTTGATGGATGACGTATTGAGACCCTTCACCAACTCCTTTGTGGTGGTACATTTGGATGACATACTCATATTTAGCAGCACGTGGGAAGAGCACATGAGGCATATTCAGTAGGTTTTGAGCACTCTACGGAAACACAAGCTATATGCCAACTTAGAAAATGCTCTTTTGGCATGAACAGGGTCCAATACTTGGAATACATTTTTTATGAGGATGGGGTACATGTTGATCCAACTAAGATCCAATTCATCTATGACTGGCTAGCCCTGACCACACTGACCGAGCTTCAGAGCTTTCTGGGGCTAGCCAACTTCTACCGACGGTTCGTGTTGGGATTCTCCCATATTGCATGGGACCTCATCCAAGTGACCAAGGGCGGAAGTAGGGACAAGTTCGTGTGGGGGAAGGAGAAGCAACGAGCATTCAATGATCTGAAGCATTGCTTGTGCTCAGCTCCGGTACTCTCCTTGTCCAATTTGCAGCAACCATTTGAGATTGAGACTGGTGCATCTAACTATGATGTGGGTGCATTTCTCACTTAGTACAAGCATCCGATGGCATACCATAATGAGACACTCTTTGATACTGTCCAGAAATACCCCACCTATGACAAGGAAATGTATTCCATTGTACAATTCTATCGTCAATGGAATCATTACATTCTGGGGAAAGAGACAATCATCCACACTGATCACAAGCCTCTATAGTTCATACAGACATAGGGGAAATTGCAGAACGACCACCATCAAAATTGGTCCACCTACCTGTAGCAGTTTCATCTCAACATCAAGTATAAGATAGGTATCTCCAATTGTGTCGCTGACTACCTCAGTCACCCCCTTATGGCTGCACTCACCACTATGCTCCATTCCCATAGACATGAAGCCTCTGAGTGGCCCCAACTTTATCAGCAATGTTGGCCCTTGACCAAGTTTTTAGGAAATATTGGTCGTGTTTGACCACTTTTGGGACTTCGACAAGCTGGTCGAAGATGGAGCACCCAAGTGGAGCTGAGATCATGGGATCTCGCTTGTTTTGCGGGCTTGTGGACTGAGCAAAGGGTTTTAGGGTTTATGTAACGGGTTATGGGATGTCGACCCATAGGTTTACCCATGTTTAGGCCTTTTTGTAAAAGTATATATAGGAAGGAATGTAATGTAGAAAGTAGTATAAGCTTAGTGCAAGAAATGTAAGAGATTTGGTTGATTGGCTATGTGCATGATATGTTAGTAAGGCTCTATGCTAGTAAGGAGTTGGCTCTGTGCCTTGACCTGATTTTGGGAAGGAGGATCTGGTGTGCAGCGCGCAGATCTCCTGTCCTCTACAGAGTTTGGCTCTGTGGCTTTGTGCACAGGAGAAGATGAATGTAAGAAGATTGAATACTAATAAATAAGAAGAAGAAGTTGGTGGATGTAGCCCCACACTGGGGTGAGCCACATATATCCTATTTCTTGATGTGCTTTGTGCGATGTTGTTTATGTATTTATCTACTTAGTGTTGTTGTTATAATGTATGTTGGATGCATCTGATGTCATTTCTTAGTGCTTGATGGTATTAAATATAAATGAATGCTATATCCAAGCTAATGCTATGTGCTGAGCGGATGGAAGTACCTGATCTTTATGGTTACTGCATTGATCTGTAATAAGGGTTTAATCTGTGATGTGAATGAGATTCAAGAAACTAAGGCATATTGTTGTTTAAGTGCTCTGTTAAGTATTGTAATCACAGATCTGTGTCCCACCCTGGTTGTAGACACCTGAGCCCTACAACCCCCCTGCCTCTACCTCAAGTGAGACTTCATCTGCTTCGCAGGTGTTGACGAAAGGGTTGATAGTTAGGGTTTTGTTGGTGCATTGTTGAAGCGTTGAGCCCTGGGTCTTCCCCTGTGCCAACAAATGGTTCTGTTGCCAGGACTTGAAACTTTGATCGCTGAGAACTAAAGAAAACATAAATCTATGTGTGTGGATTTGTTGTTGCAGTGCACAGTATTCTACTTGACTTGCGAAGCTCTGTTCTAAGAAAGAAACTGGATCTAAAGAAAAAAGGTAAGATCTTAAAGCTTTTTTCTCTGGTAAAGGTAAGATAAGTGGAAATTTGGTTTGCTTCAAAAGTATGAATCTAAGTATATTTGATAGATTTTGTGCTAGCCTGAATGTTAGGACATAATTAGAAGAAAGAGTTGATCTGAGTAAATTTGATAGAAATAGAGAAAAATATGTTATTCCTATGCATAGAAAGAATTTTTGGACTAATAAGTGGATGCAGGAACCTAGAAAGAATTTTCGCAGATTGCGGATCCATCACTGTGATCCTAGTGTACAGTACAGTAAAGGCTCGAGCTCATTTAAAAGAAAGAGAGAAATAGCATTGTGTTATAATTACAGAAGATCGGGACATCTTGCTAAGGAATTCCCTGGTACAGGTCCTATTTCTCTTTGTTGTAAAGTTATAGGTCATGAGGTTGAGGATTTCCCAAGGATGATTGCTAAAAGTGAAAATCTGAACATGAGACAAGAAAACTATAAACAAGGTCAAGAAACTAAGGATATGTTAGAATCAACGAAAGAGAAAGAATCAAAGAAATCTCAGACTATGTTAGTACAGTTAAAACAAGCAATGGATGACCACAAGGATGTCAGTTTGTCAAAGATCTTGAAAGAAAAATAGCGCATAGTCACAAGAATAGAAGACTTCAACATAGACTGTGTATTGGATGAATAAACACATGTGAACATTATGCCAGAAAGCACTTGGAAAATTTTGGGAAAGCCTACCATGATACCTTCATTGGGAAGCAAAGCCTTGTTTAAAGGAAAGATGATAACCCTATGTGGAAGAGTTACTAATATACCTATGATTGCCCATGAAACATCGACAGAAGAGGACTTTGAAGTTATTAGGTTTGTTGAGAAAAACACCCCTTTTCCACTTTTATTAGGAAAGACTTGTATTGAGAATGATCAAATCAGAAGGAAAGCAAAGGAGGAAGCTACAGAACAGAAAAAGCAAGAACTAAGGGACTTCATAACTAAAAAAATAGAGCGACTAATAGAAGAACAAGAGGATAAGTCAAAGCAACAGAGGACTAGAGAATTAGCTGTCGAAGTTGAAAGAACACAGGAAGGCTTAAAGAACCTTTCCATGCAAGAAAGAAGTATATCCACCCCGAAAATAGTAAGAGAAGGGACATTAACCGCAGAAACTGTAAGAGCGCATCAATAGTGCGAAGTTATTTCACCAGGAGATAATAAGAATACAAATGGGAAGAGGATTCCAAAAATTATTACAGAAGCTCAGAT
Source organism: Picea mariana (assembly GCA_032191745.1). Lineage (NCBI taxonomy): Eukaryota > Viridiplantae > Streptophyta > Pinopsida > Pinales > Pinaceae > Picea > Picea mariana. Next base: position 22,388 of record JASDQU010739712.1, on the reverse strand, counting down.
CACTGGAAAGAAGGCTAGGAAGCTCAATAGGAAGAAAGCTAAGCTGCGGGAAGCTACAAAAAATAGAAGGAAGACTTCGTAGGAGGCATATCTACAAAACTTGAACCTCGCCGGAATAGAAGAACAACGCAGAATGGGACTTCACCACGACGACGTAATATGACCATTAGAGGCGTCCCGACCGTTAGAATAACACTCTAGAATGGCTAGAAACGTAATTATTGACGGAAAGACCGTCATTGGATTGTTGGGACCGTGCCATAACAGACGAATTCGCATTGATGGACGCATTCCTTCCCGTTGGAGGAATCTGTTACAACGCTTGCTTATTTAACCAGTTAAATGCTACATCGGGACCACTTTTTGATACCCATGAGTATCCAAGCTAACAGAAAATACATTGTTTCATGCTGTGCTTTTTAGAACTCACCATCCTTTTGATTACCTCATTTGTCTGTTCGCCTACCCAATCTATTTGTTTACAAGTGTGAATGTCGGGCGAACATAGCGCATTAGAGAAGTCTATGGAGGAGATTATCATGGAGCTCATGGCTGAAAGAGTTATGTCTGTAGGAATACAGGCATCGTTGACTAGAGGATTGCAAGCATCCCCATTGACTGGATGTCATTCTAGTTGGACCGCTACTGAGAAGAGAAGCAAGCACTGCGATGATCTGGCTAACGCGAAGGAGATCCTGTCAGTCTTGCCAAAGTACATACCGCCTTTGGCTGGCGCGGTTAACTGCGATAGTATCCCACACTACTTCAAGTATACGTTGATCACTGCATACATCCCGAAGGGGATACGCGTAGTTGGACCCCAGTTAGGACACTTTCCATCTCTGAAGAACAATGATTTCAACCTCGGCGACAAGAAGAAATATGAGATGCTCGCGCCGCATAGGTATCTGATAAATATGACTGGGAAGAAGTCGTGCATAGTCTCCCAACCGTGGATAAAGGAGCTCGCGCAGTCTGCAATCTTGAATGTAATGAATATTCCTCACTTTGGCCAACATCAGGAGGTTAACGCTTGCATTAAAATCCTCCTTTCGTGTTACCACGAAGGATATATGTGGCTCAACAGGCATGTTACTATGGATCTAATGTTGATCCACTTGATCATAGGGTTGAGCATTCAAGGATTGAATCCTCACCAGTTCTACCCAGGGAAGACTTCAGATCGCCCCCTAGCACAATGCATAAAGGATGATTATGGTGATGTAGAGAAGGGAAAGTGAGGCTACAAGGTATCCTCCATCCAGGATGGCACAGTGCACCTATCTCGTTAGCTTATAGCTGGCAAGCTCATCAGAAAGAACCGTCTCACATAGGTCATTGGATTTGTAGTAGACCTTGCAGAGAAGTGTGTAGAAGGAATTAAAATGAACTGGGCGAGTTACCTCATCAATGAACTTGAGAAGGATTGTCACTAAGCATAGGATTAAGGCTACGAATTCCATTTCAACTGGCTACTGGTACTGATCGCATTTGTTTCTTGGAAAATGTCAGAAGGAGTGAAATTTCTAGAAGTTGAGCCATCAAATCCGTTGGCCACAAGGTTCTCCACCTTGTGGTATATGAATGACATGTCGAAGCAGTGGCAGTCGAAATATGTCTTCCATGCTTACTACCAATAGATCAAGAGTTCTATTGCAGAATTTCCACGAATGAACCCGAACACATTGAATCAATACAGACTGCTAGTAAAGTTCCACGCAGATTGACACTTTAGCTACATCACTGCACGCAGGGATGAGAGTAAGGAGGAATTACATTCCTATTATAAGCTAGCCGGTGAAGATATGGAGGAGATCACCAAAGAATGGCTAGCAGATTTCCTTGTAACAGTTGAGGATGCAGAACTCTCCGACCCCAACATCATTGGAAGTCCCTTGGTCACCCAAGTCGAACATGATGGACAGACTAGCGCGAAGAAAAATAAGAAAAAGGAGGAAGTGCAGAACATAGAAACTGATGAGGAGGACAGTGCCTCAGAGGAAAGCAAGCCTGACTCACTTGCAAGAGGAGGAGGAGATGAAGTGAACCAAGAAGAAGGAGTGGAAGAAGGATAAAAGAAAGACAAAGGTGAAGTTACACCATCGAAAGATCCCCCTACAGAGGTCGAAACATTGAAGAAAAGGAAGGTTTCTCCACAGAAACCCTTAGCAAGAAAGAAGACCCGCGCCAATAAGCCTTAGTCGAAGAATGTGCTCACAGTGGACGATGTCGATCTCATCATCACAGCCATGGAGGAAGCTTTAGAGGATATCTTGTAGACACATGGAGCGAAGCAGGAGACGTTGTATCAAAGAATAGAAAAGGAGTTGAAAGACATACAACAAGCCATCCATTCGAGATGCACAGTACCGACTACACCTTCTTCGTCGAAAATTGCAAAATTGGGGAACGAGCCTGCCCAGTTACGCAGATTAGTAGATGCAACAGAGGCTTGACTTCAGCAAGTCCAAGAAGAAAAGGAACAGGCTACAGAGACCTTGAAGCAAGAAAAGGAGAAGATCTTAGAGCAACTTCGAGTTGCGCAGAAGGAGAAAGATGAAATTCAGGCGAAATTCGATTAGAACAATGTGAAGATACAGGAAGAAAAAGACCATTTGCTCGCAGGGCAGACTATGATCAAAGAAGCGGTAACTAAAACACTTCACTCTATGTCGGGCTTGGCATAGGAGGAACTAGAGTCAACCAAGATGCAAGTAGAGAATCTCATTGAATCCATTCAACAGCTTCAAGCACGGATAATGGAGTTATAGCTCCAAGAAGTGCGCGACCAAAGAGAGGAAGTTGTCAAGAACACAGTAGAAAGAATCAGGGCATTTTCCTCAAAGTGCAAGCAACTGAGTGATCGAAGTGCACAGACCTATTAGTGCCTTGTAGAAAATCCGGAGCTGAGGAAACTGGAAACACAACTCCAAAAGGCACAGAAGCAGGCATCCACCACGCAAGCACAGATGAAGCTACTTATTGCAGTTGAGAGGATGAAAAGATCACGAGAACAATGTGTATTCCAGCAGCAGATTACTGCCATCCAGAGCAGAGTCATGGAAGTTACATAGAGACTACAACCGATGTAGGACGAAGCCTGCACGATTTTTGAAGAGATTGAAGGATGAGGCTCGCAGCTGGACAGGCCCTTCCAGGCATTGTTCCACTGTCGCAAGGACCTGGTCCAGCTNGTTGAGAGGATGAAAAGATCACGAGAACAATGTGTATTCCAGCAGCAGATTACTGCCATCCAGAGCAGAGTCATGGAAGTTACATAGAGACTACAACCGATGTAGGACGAAGCCTGCACGATTTTTGAAGAGATTGAAGGATGAGGCTCGCAGCTGGACCAGGTCCTTGCGACAGTGGAACAATGCCTGGAAGGGCCTGTTACAGAGAAAGTGATTAAGGAGTTCGTTGAACGAAGGCTCTGGCGAAGCAACAAGTCAAGGTAGCTTGATCTAAGATCGAGGCCTTTGAAGGTGCATTGCCGAGATCTGAGTGACTCGGGATGAGTCATAGGTGAGTGTTGGGGGCCTATTGGCCCTTGACCAAGTTTTGAGGAAATATTGGTTGTGTTTGACCACTTTTGGGACTTCGATAGGCTGGTCGAAGACGGAGCACCCAGGCAAAGCTGAGATCATGGGCTCTTGCTTTTTTTGCAGGCTTGTGGACCGAGCAAAGGGTTTTAGGTTTTATGTAACGGGTTATGGGATGTCGACCCATGGGTTTACCCATGTTTATGCCTTTTTGTAAAAGTATATGTAGGAAGGAATGTAATGTACAAAGTAGTAGAAGCTTAGTGCAAGAAATGTAAGAGATTTGGTTGATTGGCTATGTGCATGATATGTTAGTAAGGCTCTGTGCTAGTAAGGAGTTGGCTATGTGCCTTGACCTGATTTTGGGAAGGAGGATCTGGTGCGCAGCACGTAGATCTCCTGTCCTCTACAGATTTTGGCTCTGTGGCTTTGTGCACAGAATCAGATGAATGTAATAAGATTGAAGACTAATAAAGAAGAAGAAGAAGTTGGTGGACATAGCCCCACACTGGGGTGAACCACGTATATTCTGTGTCTTGATGTTCTTTGTGAGATGTTGTTTATGTATTTATATGCTTAGTGGTGTTGTTATAATGTATGTTGAACGCATCTGATTTCATTTTTTAGTGCTTGATGGTATTAAATATAAATGAATGCTAGATCCAAGCTAATGCTATGTGCTGAGCAGATGGAAGTACTTGATCTTTATGGTTATTGTGTTGATATGTAATAAGGTTTTAATCTGTGATGTGAATGAGATTCAAGAAACTAATGCATATTGTTGTTTAAGTGCTCTGTTAAGTATTGTAATCACAGATCTGTGTCCCAGCCTAGTTGTAGACACCTGATTCCTGCAACCCCCTTTGCCTCTACCTCAGGTGAGACTTCATCTACTTCGCAAGTGTTTCCAAAAGGGCCGGTAGTTAGGGTTTTGTTGGTGCGTTGTTGAAGTGTTGAACCCTGGGTCTGGCCCTGTGCCAACAAGCAAGATCTGAACTTCGCCACCACATATCATCTCTTAGGTACAGGCGCAACTGTCACTGATTTTCACATTCAGGATAGACTCTTATGCCACCTGGGCCATCTCTTTGTTCCTACAAGCGAGCGTGCAAAGATGATTTGGGAAGCCCACTACAGTTGGGTGGCAAGACATTTTGGTGTAGAGAAAATTGTGGTCATTCTTCAGAAACATTTTTATTGGCCGAAACTTCAACAGGATGTCAGCAAGTATATCAGATCTTGCACTGCATGTGCATTGCCAAGCCAACCATCAAGAAGTAAGGCTTATATACCCCTCTTGCTATTCCCGAGAATCCTTGGGAATCCATCTCAATGGATTACATGTCTGGCTTGTCATCCACCAAGCAAGGAAATGACTGTGTGCTTGTGGTCGTTGATCGGTTTTCAAAGATGGCCATCCTCATAGCCTGTAAGAAGAATTTCATAGAGACAGATACTGCCACGATTTTCTTCAAACAAGTGTGGGTCCACTTTGGGATACCATAGACCATCATCTTCGACTGAGACAACAGGTTCCTCAACACCTTTTGTTCAAGTCTCTGGTCTCTGTTGGACACCAATCTCACAAAATCCACTGCTTTCCACCTCCAAACCAATGGCCAAACAGAGTTCGCTAATCGGATGATTGTGCACATCCTGTGAATGTACAATTCTAAGCATCCATGTACATGGGATGAGAGTCTCCCCTATGTCCAACATAGCTACAATAGGGCTCTACATAATTCCACTGGCCATAGCCCATTTCAGGTGGGTCTGGGATTCCAACCCTTGGGACCCATTGATGTTACACTCCCTCTTGCCACCGCATAGAAAGACTCTTCCCCTGATCATTCTGGGATCAACAAAGCCACCAGATTCATTGAGAAGATTCATCACATCCGCCAATAGGTCCAGGATATTTTACAGAAATCCAATTCTAAGTACAAGTAGTGCCATGATCAACACAAGGTACCACACCAATTTCAGGTTGGCGACAAAGTCCGGTTACATCTACAGAAGGAGTGTCTCACCGGGCCCCATTGGAATCTTCGCCCAATTTTTTATTGGCCTTACAATATCACCAAGGTTGTGGGTAGCAATGCTTTTGATCTCAACACTCCACCCTTCCTTGGTCTGCATCCAGTATTCAATGTGGACCTCCTTCGGACATATTTTCCACCATTATTGGACACTTCTAAGATCGCAGAACAACTGACACCAATAGAGCTCAACCCTGACTGCATGGAACAAGCATCCACTAATCATATCGTGGACACACGGGTCAAGGGAAATCACCAACAACATATCCAACTTTATCGGGTTGTCAAGGTAGGGCAACTCCTACACCAAGGCAAGTGGCTCACCCGGGGCCAAATATAGCAGAAGTTTCCTCACCTGACGGGGGAAATCAATGCAATGGATACCATTTCTTCCTAAGGGTGGAGGATTGATCCAGGTAGATATTGGTGCCCACCCACCTATTCCAACTGGCTCCTCATGTCCGTTGTTGTTCAACACGTTCTTCTGTAATACTTTGTAATTGTGGGTTCTACACTTCTGGGGATGTATGAATCCCCACACATCCTCCAGGTGGATACAGGTGGCCTCTCACCTAATCCAACTGTCTTATTTTGTATTTTTTCATGTCAGCACATCTTGTTGTATTTTTGGGGCCGTTTTGGGGCCCTAAACAATGTTTTTTTGGCTCGTCGCAGTCCAACTATTGATGGAGTTAGATTTTGATGACGAAATGTGTAGTTCTCTGAAATACCATTCCAACGGGCTATCACACTGTTATAACCCTAAATTGCACTATCCCTGCTTACCTGGCATCAGGCCAACTCATGCCTCTTCCTAGCCAAAGCCATGCTGAGCAAATCCTCAAAAAACCACTTAAAACAAGAAACCCGTGCCCTAACTTCTCACTGGGCGCAGGCAACCGCTTGTTGTCCTTATACTGCATGCGGGTATCCGCGGGCTAACCCAAAACAGCCCGCGGGTACCTAACAAAGCAAAAAATCAGGAAAGTTTCCGCCGGGACACGAGGATTTTTGTCAGTTAACTGGAACTCCGAGCCATGCATGGCTGAGAGTTTGCCAAAAACCCTAGCTCCTCCTAGCCTATAAAAGGAGGGGTAGGGGTACTATTCAAAGGAGGAAAATCATAGCAAAGAAACTCTGCTAAATTTCCAAGCCAGTTTTGTCCCAACCCTTTAGCCTTGCCTCAAGCTTTAGGAGAAATTCATGCAGCAACAGTTGGAGGACAAAAAAGAAGAGGAAGAGCCCAGGATCAGGATCGTGGAACGGTGACCGGCCTCAGAAATCATTGTAAGTTGGTTCATATTGAAGTTAATAAAAAGATACTTTTCCCGTCCCGAATACATGAGTCTCATCTATGTTATTTGATTTGTGTTTTATCTCTAACCCCCTAGTAGATCAGTAGCATGCATGCGTAGTATTGTCTTGATTGCAGGAAGCTTTGTGGAAGGAGAAGCAGCAGCAAGGAGACAACAACTCAACGAAGGATCTACTTCAACCGTCGGAAAAAGGTTGGTTTATTCTTCCCGTGTTTGCCTGAGAAAAGGGATTGAGATTTTGGGTAGAAGGTCAAAAGTTAAATCTTAAGGGTCATGATCTACGTATAATTTTAGAGCCCTAGATNTTTTCTGTTAGTCGAAAGCTAGCAGAGAGCCTGGTTATCAATACCAGTTCTCTTTGACTGACGCTCGACATTTTATTTTCGGGACACACAGAGGTACCCGCAGCCTGCAGAAGCCCTGCCCACGGGTGACCCGCGCCCTAACCTTATACAGCACACGGGTATCCGCGTCCTGTAGTGGTTTCAGTAGCGTGTAGAGTCCAGGAAGCTTAAGAGGCAGTCCCCTCTTCCTCTGTCAGAATTTTACCTTCTCAGGGGGATTTCTGGATCCTGTCTGGGTTCTGTTGGTTTATTGTCTTGTTCTTCAGTCTGTCTTGCAAGTGTCGGCAATAGGATTTAATATTACTGAGATAGTTTCTGCCTCAGCAGTTGGCCAGAAGCCTATCTGACATTCTCTCTCCCCGACTCTCCGGCGCTAGAGAACGAAGATTGAATGCCCTGCTTTCCTGTGCAGTCATATCTTGGTGATAGTGTCAGTCATTCTTTGCATTTGTTTTCTTGTTTGCAAACTTTCTTTTGTTTTTTCTGTTAGAGTGATAGCATCTCAGCCTGTCAGAGACTCTGGTTGTCAGTACCAGAAGCCTTTTTCAGGACTGGACTGTCTGTGTGTGATTTTATCTTAGTTTTTGGACATACCCGCGGCCTGCTTAGGGTTAGACCGCGGGTACCCGTTCTCTGTAGTGGAACAGCACGCGGGTACACGCGTGCTGTCTTGGTGACAGTCGCGGGTCTGTTAGGAAAATTTTCAGCTTGGGTGGGGCAGTCATCCCCTCCTGTGGTGAGAAGAGCTCCTATCGGAGGTTTAGAGTCTGGGGCTGCACAGTCAGCAGGTTAGGGCATTTCCCCCTTAGCTTGTGCTTGTTATTTGATTTTTTGACAGAAAAGACATTTATTTCATGGTTTTTAGGCAAGTGTGGGAATTGGTGTTGTTGAGATTGCTTGGTTGCATTTTCATGCTCTGATTCTATTTGCGATCTGCGCTTTAAGCCAAAGTTTTTCTTTTTATTTCTCTTGGTTTTGAACTTGTCATCATTTTTCCTTGTTGTGTGATTTTACAACGAAATAAAAAACAATCTTTTGCTTCATTTTTCTTCTTGGATTGAGGATTGAGTTGTTGCAGCAGTAGCTAGGAAAGAAGTCTTTTGCATAAGTTT
>JASDQU010739711.1:546261-585489 GCA_032191745.1 Picea mariana | reverse complement strand
AGTTTGAGAAGTCGGCCCTGCCAGTGAAGAGACACTTCACACATGTCAGACTTGTATAAATAAAGAGGCCAACGCCTCACTTAGACACACAACACACTTGCTCATTGAGAGACAAGTTCGGATCTGCTGCTGGAGAAGAAGGAGAGAGAGAGTGGCACATATCTGGGAGAGGACTTTCTGTATTAGTTTAAGAGATCTCTTGGCATTGTATTGGCTATCTATATTAAGGAAGTTTTGCTGGGTTTTCTTCCCCTAGAGGGTTTCCCAGGATAAACGCTGTGTCTCTTGTGATTGTGTATTTCTCAGTGATCTTGGATTATGCTATTGTTATCTAATGAAATGCAAACATCTATAATAATGGCTTAAACATTAACATTATTATTATTATTATACAGACAGGTGACCTAATTATAAAGGAAGGCAAAAAAGGAGTACTAATCTGAAAACCATGCAGCATTGAATGATGTGCGGTGGTAACTCATAGATGCTAGTATATGATATATTCTAAGGTTATTGATTCAGGCATGAATTTGCTTGCTGCCAGTACACATGAATGAATAATTGAACCTTGTTTCTAGTGGTCATAGTTTAGCGCTTGAAGCTTTCCATCAAACTATGTTTAGGGTTTGTTAGGTATGTGATGATAATATTGGTTTTTCTTTAGCTTGAGGCCATGTGTTACTGCTCCATTTTCTGATAAATGTGTGAGTTGTGATATCCTTTAGTAAATGATTTGTCAACTTACTGCTATCTGATTTGACTGGCATGAATCTTTACATGTTATCAAACTCTCTTATTATGTCTTTGAGATTAACCTGATTTACTTTGCGTACTTGTGGTACTGTGCATTGACAATAAAGTTGTGACTGATTTCCATTTTCAACTATTGCTTTTGCAAGCAAGTACCCTCAGTGTTGTGATTGGCTTCATCCAGTCTTATAATTACTCTGATATTATATATTTTTGACCTTGTGATTGTTATTGAACTTAGCGTGTGATATTAAATACAATATCCATCCCTAGTATTTTGCACACTGTGATCTGCTGATTGTATCTTTCTGTCCTCCAATCCACTTCTTCCTATAGGCACTGGTACCAGAATGTTGAAACATTCACTTATGCAAAAATTATTCAAAACGCCAGAGTAAAACTTTTGACAAGAAGGTAAGGGATAACATTGCCTGATCATGGAAAAAATAAGGGATAACGATGGTATACAGGAAGGGCCTTTTGTTGCTGCTGTCCAGCTAGCTATGTGCTTTCCCTTCTGAATTTACATAGGTCACCTTTATTCCTTGCTTTCATCACATAGTTTTGGGAGCTAAAATGAATTTTGAACCTTGTGTTAGCACTTGAAACCATTTGGTAACGATGTAACTTAGGAATCGGGTCACTGTCACCACGATCTGGTTTCTCTATGCTTTGGGCTAGTGCGTGCTAGCCACATGATGGACTTCCTGTATGATCCATGGGTAAAATATGAACGCTAACCTGCCAAAACTAACTCAGATCTATAAAAACAGCTTACTGGAATTTAAATTTCTGCATATTAAATAGTGAACAGCAAGCCAGTAGTACTAATTTACCTATGTTGCATTGGTTTTCGGGATGGGGGAATGGCGGGGACATGGGTATGCATCCCCAGGATGGCTAGAGCGCACCCCCAAATTTTTCGGGGGACAACGTGTTGGGGATGGCAATAATTACGCCGAAAGGCGTACACCTATTGATAATGGACAGATTTAATAGGGGTTTAGTGCTTAATAAGTTTTCTATGGACAGGATTAAATATGGCTGGAATATTCTTAGTAGTCACACAAAATAAATGGCTGTGATTTCAATCATTAACTTCCTAGCTATTATAAAGACATCCGTTTATGTGTTTACTTTTTTACATTTACCTAATCATATTTAAAAATTACTTTGATAGCTAACTGATTGCCACGTAAGTGATTAACAGAAATTAAAATATTAACACCAGATAAATGAAGCGCAACTGTTTATTTGTTAATCAATAATAAAATTTAATAAATTCTTTACCAGCCAATACCTTTCGGCGTTCTCCAGCTGCTGTATTAGCGGCTGTGCTAGTATATATATATATATATATATATATATATATATTAAAAAAATATTAAAATTTTAAAATTCACCATAAACATTTGTATTTGCTTCAAGCTTGTAAACATAATAAGCTATACTAATAGTATTATGCACAACCCTTACACTTACCAATTCTGAAAAAGTTCGAGCAATTTAAAAAAGGGCCGAGTAACATTCCATTATTGGCTGCTAGACAAGAGCAAAATGTAGTTTAGCTTTAGGAAACTTAAGTGAGAATTGTTTCTGTAGCAGTTTTTCTTCCTCATATTTCCTGTTAATGATGATTATGTTAAAACATAAAAGACATTCCCTGGTCAATAGGTTTTGCAGATTTTTATGGCTGTGTTGAAAACCACTATAAAACACTTTGGCTCTTTAAAGAGATTAGATTCATATTTCATGTTAAGAAGGCAATTGAATAGGAATTTATTCAAACATTTAGTACCCAATTGAAGTCACTACTATCTGATTGTTTTCACAATGCTTGAGGTTGGGATGGTGGAAGCACTAGACTTGAATGACTCCTGGAAACCCATGCACAATATGTAAAAGCTAAGATGACCAGAAAAATGAGAAAAACAAGAGCAGTAACCACAAGGATCAGCCCTTTGAAATGTTGCATTCCCTGTTTTTTTGACATGGAAGCTTTGCTTCTTGTAACGTTGTTGCTGAAAATACAATATTTAAATCACTAGAAACCCAAATCAAAACCCATGTTTTGAGCTGCAATTTTTACAACAGATTTAGATTCAATGCGATACAAAAGTAATGGATCGGAAAAATGATCGTATTGTCCAATTATCAATTTCCATGATTGTCAATACTGAAGATATATGCCCGAAATAGCCCCGAAATCTGCCCAGAAAATCCGAAATCTGCTCAGAACATCCCCAAAATCTGTCTGGAATGCCCCTTAATCTGTCCAGAACATCTTGGGGATGGCCAACAAGTCCCCGAGTCCTTGTGGAGTCCCCAACAATTTGTGTAAGTTTCCTAAGGGTCCCCAAGTCCCCAAAACGCGAGAATGGTGGAAATGTAGACAGGTTTTTTTGGTGGGGATGGGTCCCCATGCAACATAGAAATTTACACACAATAATATTTTAAACCTCGTTTTCCATGCAAATCTGTGATTTATACCTTCAAATCTCTAAGATTAACCTACATATTTGCAAGAATTAYTGCTGTAAAAGGCGAAATAAATGATGCTTGTCTTTTGAAAATGGACCGGTTCTTGAATCCCAAGGGTTATGGTGTTAGAAAAGAAGAAAATTGCACAAGTAGACACTAAATCTAAGTTGTACAACTTGAAAAAGACTAGAACAAGTAAACTAATACATCCAGAATGATAAACWGGCTTCCAACAATGTTTCACCTTTATTTCCGGCGCTGTTGGTACAAATTCCAGAGATCCAAGCTACATACACAAAGAAACTAAAGAGGATTGGATTCTTCCCAACTGTTTTACCACTATATAGAATCACAATACGATCATAGCTTCTTTACAGAAGCGACCTCCAATCTCTCATAAAGGATGCACTCACTCTCTAATTGAAAGAATACCAGCCTAGATCCATCTTAGCCCCGGATCTATCAAGTGCCGAGAGGGATCAAATCTCTCAAGGTGCAAACCTTTACTCAAGTTTTGCACTCTAAAAAAGGTTTGCACCTCGAGAGATTTGATCCATTTCAGAGCTTGATAGTTCTGAGGTTAAGATGGATCTAAGCTGGTTTTAATATCTATTTTAAAACTCATTTAAAAAAATAAAGATTTAATATTAAACAAAGCATAAAAAAAAATTGAAATTTAATGATTTTGCTAAATCTGTATAATCCTTATATATTTGCCAAAATATTCTCGAGTCATTTTACTAAGTCTATCTGAATTAAATTTAATGTGTTGCTCATTATGGGATATCTATCTGTCTATCTATATATATATATAAAATTAGGTGAGAGGAACTTCGTACCACAGTGACCCTAAGGCTACCTTGTTCCAATTTCATCCCTCTAGGCTTGCTGTATGGGCATGGGGAGATCAGTGACATTGCAAAGGGCGCTACTTCAAGAGCAAGCTTCTTTTACTTCCTTCCTTAAGGTCCAATGGCGTGCCTAAAGGACCGAAAAAGGAGAACCCGAAAAAAAACCTATTTGAGACCTAGAGTTATATAAATGTGTTATATATAAATAATAAAATATCACTTAAGTGAAGACTATTGCGCCAACCAAATAATGTAGAATTAAAAGAAATCAAAGTTCCTTTTCATGTGAACACTGCAAATATAGGAAATTTCAATTTGTTAAAAGCATATCTATGGCTGCAAACCTTAAACATCAGACCGACTTGCCTTTAATGCAGATTCAGAAACTGTTTTCTGCTTGGAATTTTCACAACATCAAAATTGCCGTTAATGCATAACCAAAAACCTTGATGAACATGTATAAGATCAAAGTCGTCTTTGATGCAGAATCAGAAATCTTTGATTGAATGTGTTTTCTGCTTGGAATTTTGCATAAGATCAAAGGTGTGCTTCCTGCAGACCCAGAAACCTTGATTGAACGTGTTTTCTGTTTGAAATTTTGCATAACATAAAAGTTTCACTGCATAATTCTTTCTTGTGCTCAAGGTTTCCCCATTGGTGACGTTGGCGTAGTTTTTGAGGTACAGATATTATCAGCATTCATGTGATAAATTCAATGTTTTTTCATGAGGTGTCCATTTTCTCCTTAGTAGTTAGGCACATTCATCGCACTATTGCCATAATTTTCATGACCTGTGAAAACAGTATGTCTCTCGCATGTCCAACTGCTATTACAAATACTTGTTGATATGTCCTCAGCACTATCTCCATATTTCTAATGGACTCAAATCGCTACTTATTTCCTCCAAGCAATATGTCAGTTTCATTCTCAAATTCCAAACCACCTAAAATAAGTGGCCCTAGGGCCCAACTTAACCAAAATTTCTCACAATTTTTTTTAATTTTTTAATGTTATGTATGTTACGTACGTGACAATATCTCTCCCATACTGGGCTGTAGAGCGCCTCTCGGTGCAGCCAGAAGAATTAGGCCAATTCACTTCATAGACCCTAGTTTTTACATTACCAAAGGAACTTATCACTCTATCATGTTGGGATCTATAGTGGTATGACAGTCATAATACAAACGTTGCTAGTACTTGCTGCATAATCATTGCTATTCCATCAGCGGTGCAGGTTATAATTGACTATAGAGCACGGGTGTGTAAGGGGTGAACAAGAAGACACTGTGATTTGAGAAATTGAATATTAATACAATTGAGGTTTCCAATTTTCATTTTTTAATTTTCCTGCAAAAGCTTTCAACCTTTTTTTCTCTTTGTCTTTGTGTTAGTATCTGATCTATGCTTTTTTATTTTGTATATAGCTTTCAAACTATTTGAAGGATATTGGCGTCCAAAAAGGAGATGCAGTGGCAATTTATTTGCCTATGTTAGCAGAACTGCCGATAGCAATGCTCGCTTGTGCTCGCATTGGTGCTGTTCATTCGGTATCTATGACTGCGAGATTCCTTCTTCACAAGTATCAGAAATGAGGCTGGTTTAATTTGTTTGTCAGTTTTAGAAACGTAAAAACATTGCTGACCTGTAATGTAATGGTGTTGGTGTTGATCATTGTTTATCAGGTGGTATTTGCTGGATTTTCAGCAGAGTCCCTTGCTCAACGAATTATAGACTGCAAACCTAAAGCACTGCTAACTTGTAATGCTGTTCGCCGGGGTGCTAAAGTTATCAATCTGAAAGAAATAGTAGATGCTGCATTGGCGGAATCATCTAAAAATGGAGTTTCTGTAGGTATGCATCTTCAGCTCTCCATTCCTGCCAATATTTTTTTGCTTGTAGATCCATCTGATATTGAGGGTCTATCCTTGTGGTGAAATGATTCGATGAATCATGAGAACAACTGCAATGATAAACTTAGGGCCCAGGGGACACGATGGAGGACCAATTATGCAGCACATCACTTCAGTTGATATTATATCCTAAGCTCAGATTACATTTTTATTGGAAAATATCATAGAGAGTGAGAAATGTTACTAGAGTTGTACTTCAGATTCATTACAAGGATTCCTAGATGGCATTAATGATTATAGGCATTCTGAGCTCATTGGGAAATAAAATATGTTTTTAAAATATATGTTGTTTATTTAGGTAAGCAACAAACATAACTCAGAAAAAACATGCACACCACAAGATGCCAGAAACAACATAAAACATTACTTAAATTTTATACTAAATCTTTCTAGAGGGACTTTTAAAAAGTTACTTATTACAGAACATTACTTCTTTCACTTTATTCTACCCGATCTTATACCCCATAATTTTTATGGTTGAGTATCACATGTTATGCTTGTATCCTTCAACTAAGGCTTATTTCCCTTTATAATGACTATTTAATTCTGTTGGGATCATGTGGAGTATCACCAAGGAAGGGATTTGGCCTCATGATCACTTTATTTCTTTCCCAATGGAAAGAGGACAGCTTGTTTTAATTCCTTTCATTGCAGGAAAGCAGTTGGCAAAGAAAGGTTTCCATACATGGGGAGATTTGTGGGACAAGGATGCAGGTAAGTGATTATCTCAGACGACTTCTAATCAGTCTCAACGGATGACGATCCTGGATTAGTGCTCGCTTGAGCTAAATTTAGATGCTCATGGTTTTATGGGAAGCCATTTTTGGATTACTGGACTGGGGATCTGTATGCTGAGATCTGGTCAGCCTATTTCATGGCAACTTGTCTTAATAAGAAATGGAATGGGCAAGAAAACGAAACAAAGTGGTTTTGGAGGTGTCAATGTATCTGGCAGTCCCACTCTTCTTTTCAAGTCTTGAGTACTTGGGTGGTTGGTTCCTCATATTAGCCTTGTGCTAAAGGCTTGACTAGCATTGGATTTACAGATGGATGTTCTGTGGTTTTTCACAAACTTGAAATGGTTAAACATGTCATGGGTAATCACTTAGTCTTGGAATTAATGGCCATCTAATGGCTCTCCTAGCCCCATTTTGGTGTATATTTTATTGTATTGTGTGATTGACCGAACCCATCAGTATGCGCCCAGAGTTAAAGACCGATTGTGGTATTGATTGGTTGTTCCCTGTATTACAGTATTGATTAGTTGTTCCCTGTATTGCAGTATTGATTAGTTGTTCCCTGTATTTAGAGGCATGTGTACTGGACGTTCTTGTTTACTTATTGATTCTACATGGATGCATATTGATTATGTTGACGTGTTTGTAGTTCCATTGTTCCTTTTAACTGCATATGGTATCAGAGCATTAGTAAACTTAGCGGTGTCCAAACATCAAGTGCATTTGATTGTGGAGAGTTGTTTGTGGTACTGTGAGTTACTAAGGTAATGAGTGTATGTTAAAGTTGTGAATAGGCAGACTTGAACTTTGAGAAGGCAGGTAATAGATCTTATCTACATGAATCTGCTATTGAAGAGAAGATATACAAGACAAATGTTGCATAAAAAAACAACTGTGCAATACTGAAAGGTGAACCATTGGCTGCGACATTGGTTTATGTGATAGCACAGCAAACTGGAAGAGAATTTTGTTGAAAATTTGCCTAATTTTTGATGCACACTGAAATGATGGCACAACCTTACCTTGAAACATTTCAGAGTTTCTAGCTAACCAGATGCCATATGATACCACTACAGGCACTGCTCTAATCTCCTTTAGCTCCTTCATCTGAACACAGTTCTTCAAGCGCTATTCAACTGACATCCCGTGCCAACCATCCTTACAACCTGTAATCTCTTCTATTTTTGTCCAGACCTCCCTTGCATAACACAACTAATTAAGAAGTGATCTATGGTTTCTAGTTCATTCTTGCCCAACAGACAATGACCATGACCTTGTCGACAATGTTTTTGAAGAGCTTCCCATGTTAAAGCCTTATTCTTCAAGGCTAGCCACATATAAACGTTAGATTTGAGTGTGGCTTTAAACTTCCATAGGGCCTTCCACCACCAGACCTCTCGTTATTGGCTGGCTTCAACAAACATAGCTTAATACCCCAATCTAGAAGTGTAAACCCCCTTAGCGGGATTTTTAGACCAAGTCAACTCAACATCCTCTCCTAATTTGATATGATTCTTCTAAAGCTATCAACATAAGTCCTCCATTGCACAGCTTCCCTTTCATTCCACCCT
Source organism: Picea mariana (assembly GCA_032191745.1). Taxonomy (NCBI): domain Eukaryota; kingdom Viridiplantae; phylum Streptophyta; class Pinopsida; order Pinales; family Pinaceae; genus Picea; species Picea mariana. The sequence goes on along the minus strand of JASDQU010739711.1, from coordinate 577,188 downwards.
AACAGATCTTCAACCTTTCCATTCTTGTATCCAAATAGTGGTAGTATTTGAGTCAGCAACCTGAACTAACATATGAATTCCTTGATTCTATAGCTTGTCAATCATTCCTGCTGGAAGTTTGTGACCATCTCCACATCCAACTAAGGGGTCAGCCCCTATCCTCACCTGATCCTCTTTAACTACTTTCCAGACCAACCAATTACCCACTAAAGGAAAACACTGTACTATAGCCTTCCATACTATTAATCCCTTGAGTAAAGCTTTATTGCCCTGCCCGATCCCTTCTTCCATTGATGGAGGGTCTATTTGGTTTTGAACTATCACCTGCCTCCATAATCCTTCCTTGGAAATCATCCTCCATACACTTTTGGCTGCCAAAGCCTTAACAAATAAATGCATATTTTTTGAAGTCTCACCCTCCAATTTGTTGAAATATTGTAACTGTGAAGTATATTCTACTTATTATTGAGTTATTATTAAATAGATCAATCCCCTTTTGTGGATTGATCACGTCGGGCTTTGTATATGACCAAATCCCCTTTTGTGGATTGGTCCAACCCTAATTAAATGATGCTAATTGAGAAGTCGCCCCCTAGGGCTAATTAAAGTGGTTTTAGCCACTAATTGAATAAGTCGGCCCACCTTGGTGAAGAGACACAACCCTAGCGCCTAGCAGCTAGTATAAATAAGAGAGCATGAGGCCTCATTCTTATACTCACTCAAGTCACTCATCTAGTGCGCAAGTTTGAAGGAAGCTGCAGTTGTCGGAAGAAGAGAGAGAGAGGCGCATTGCTCAGTGTTGGATATTCTCTAGTGTTTGGTTTATTATCTTGGCAATCTATATTAAGGAAGTTTTTGCTGGGTTTTCTCCCCCATGAGGGTTTCCTAGGATAAATGTTGTGTACCTTGTGATTGTGTTTCTTTCAGTGATCCTGCTTATGCTATTATTGTCTAGTTAATTGAAAAGAACTTAATAGCAGCTCTAAATTTAACATGGTATCAGAGCTTGACTGAATAGAGCACCTTTCACTGGGTAACCAAAAACGTCAATGTTGCCGTACAAGAAAATTAGGGATTTTTATTGGAAGAGAATTTAGCCTAAAAACTATCTAGGGAAGTGCGCCCTAGCCTAGCAAACTCATTGGCACCTTGAGCGCACCTTTTCAGTGGCCAGAGCCTTCGGAAAGTGAAACCCTAGTTTTTGGCTGGTACTAGAAAACCAAAAAACCAGGGAACCATAACTAGTACCAGAAGTACCAGTCCAGAATGGCGTAGGTCAAGTTTTAAGGGGTAAAATTTGAAAATTTTGAAATCAGATTGCTCCAGCCTACTCGCCTCAGCCCAGAGCATCTAGTCCCTGGATCAGAATTCCAAAATTTGAAAGTTGAAAAATTAGGGTTTCCTCGTAAAACCCTAAGTTGATGTTACAGTACCAGTGGCAATATCAATTGCAGTTGCAGTGCCAGTTCCTTCATGTCAGTGGCAACACCAGTTGCAGTGCCAACACTAGCTGCAGTACCAGTTGCAATGAAAGTTTTTGTGAAGTGTTGGGACTGTTGTCTTATTGTCTAGTACACCTTACCCTAGCAAGACACTATCAGAGGTATGTACTTACATATGTTTTAAAATGCATTATTATTCTAAAGGGTACTTGCAGGAAAAGGGATCTTTTGTCATAGATCCAGAAGGATCTCAGATCCAACACATTAAGAGGAATAATACACTCTAGGTTTGATCATCTTGATATGCATCTATTTGTTATGACATTATTTTGACCTTATAGGTTGTATGTTGAAGCTATGACCATCATACCAACCCTTGGTCAAAAATTAAAGTCAAGGTATTAGATTGAGATTAGAGTTTATTCTCTAACTTAGACTTCTGTCAAGATAGCATATTGTCTTAGTACAGAGGATAGGTTGAAGAAAGCACTTGTCATCTTGAGTGATGGAGACTTGAAAGAAAATCAACACACTCATTCTTGATGACAAGACTTCAGGTTCCAGGTTTGATTGATTAACTTGATAAGATTCAAAGTTGCACATGACAAGTTGGTAACTACCTCATTACAAGAAAACACCATAGTTGAGGTAGCAGTCTTTGAAAAGTATTATACTTGGTAGCATGTGAGAAGATTGAGATAAATGCTTATTGTAATCATTTACCAGATACAACTAACATCTCCTTCAGGAGAAACCTCTTGTGTTGGTTCCAGGTTACCATGGAGGAACGTTTGATCACAACACTAGAAGAGTGTTGATCTCATTTCGTATTGTATTTCTTACTTTTGGTCTTTGTTTCAGGCAGGTCACAAGTAATAGCTCTAAAGGAGCTACTGTGATGATTGTTCTCACTGTTGTTTTATTATTATAAAGAGTATTATTCTTGTTTGTTGTTGATCTTGTTCTGAGCAGGTCACAAGTGATAACCCTGATGAAGCTACAGTGAAGGTTGCAGAAGGCAACAAATTAGATGAGACATGAAGCAGACTATGTACATGACCATATACATTCATGTACCGAAGAAGATGAAGAAGAAGCTATCTTTTGGAGATTGATTGTAAGGAGAAGACGGCTCCAAAGATGATCGAAATTTAGAACAAGAACTCATAGTAGACTTGTTCAAAGGATAATGAAGCCACCTTGACAGGAAGCTGAACTCGTTTGAAGTCCGACTCAACTTTTCATATTAAGACTTGGTATTCAACACCAAGTATATCCTGTAAGAGATGATGAGGTCCTTGTAGACTCAAAAGAAATCAAGATTCAAAGTAAGCCTAATCTCAGAAAGGATCAGATGAAGAGACATCTTCTAGGACTGGGAGACAGATGCCATAAGAAGACTAGACTGTAGCTTCAGAGACTTCTAGGAGACATGAAATCTCTTGGGAAGATTCCCTTGTTTTAGTGACAGAGAAGGAAGCCAGTTAGAAAGACTGGGATATGGATTTTTTCGTGAGACTAGAAGGGAAGTCAGTTGAATTCCAAGATTGTTCTAACATATCAAGCATGTTGCAGTTGTACAATTGAATTGTGTCCAGAGGATTCTCCCAGCAAGAGGGATAATACTATGACGAGACACTTACTCCAGTAATTGAAGAAATAGTTCCAGTATTCATGAAGACAACTAGAACGACTATGATTCATATACAGTATGAGATGCAGGGGGAGCAATCCCCATATTTAAAATTGAGTGGCAGTTGGTGTAGTACAATAGTCGGGCCATGAAAACATGACTACAATAGCAGATAAAGTTACCTCCATGAAAGGAGAAGAGCTATCTCCAATATCAGTTATTGAGCCACTCTCAGTTTAAGATGAAGTTGTTGCTGTGATGGAGTAGAGGAATTACTCTCAGATTTCAGCAGTCAGTGTGAGAATGGAGCATCCATTCTCAGCTTCAGAACAACTGTAGGTGCACAGTCCCAGTTCTAGAGGAACAGTTGCAAAGAGAGTAGAGGACATACTCTCAGGTAGTGAAGCAGATAGTGCTAGCACATGATTGTGCATATTAAGTTGGAGTTGAAGCAAGTGTATCGGGATGGAACAATGTAATGTGAAAATTTGGTTTGAAGTTGAAGATAGAAAGACTCAGGTTTGCAGGTTGAAGAAGGCTCTGTACAGGTTGAAGCAAGCTCCTAGAGCTTGATATTGCAGAATTGACAGTTTCCTGACGAGCTTGGGCTTTACCAAGAGTAAAGTTGATTCTAACCTTTACCTCAAGGTTATGAATGATGAGCCAGTGATGTTGCTACTGTATGTAGATGATGTATTCTTGACAGATGAAGAAAAGCTCATCACTGATTGTAAGAAGAAGCTCATTGCAGAATTTGAGATGAAAGACCTAGGCCTAATGCATTATTTCTTAGGTCTTGAGGAGCCCAGAGAAGATCTTCCTTAACCAAGGGAAGTATGCAGTTGAAATACTGAAGAGGTTTGATATGTTGGAGTGTAAATCCATGAACACACCCATGGAAACAAAGTTGAAGCTCCTGGTTGATACTTCGTCAGAATTGATTGATGCTACTCTGTACAGACAAATTATTGGTTTGTTGATGTATCTGACGAATACCAAGCTAGATATATGTTTTGCTGTGAACACCTTGAGTCAGTACCTGGTAGAGCCCAGACGTGTTCACCTTGTTGCTGCAAAACATGTGATGAGATACCTTAAGGGTATGTTCGACTTTGGTCTCTGTTATAATGGAGATCATGACTTCAGACTAATTGGTTCTATTGATTCAGATTGGGCTGGAAGTATTTCTGATAGAAAGAGCACTTCAGGATGTTGTTTCAGTCTAGGGTCAGCCATGACTTAATGGCAGAGAAGTAAGCAATCCAGTATTGCTCTCAACACGGTAGAAGCAGAATACATTGCAGCATATTCCGCCAGTTGTGAAGCCATATGGCTTCGGAAGTTGTTGACAGGTCTATTCGATTTGGATATGGAAGCCATTGTGATTCGACGTGGTAACCAGAGTTGCATAAAGATGACGAAGAACCCATTGTTCCATGATAAGTTGAAGCACATAGAAATCCGGTATCACTATATTCGTGATATGGTGCAGAGGGGAGTTGTAAAGCTCCAATATGTTGGCACAGATGAGCAGGTTGCGGATGTGTTGACCAAGCCTCTGTCTCATGTAAAGTTTGAATACTTTCGAGACAAGCTTGGTATAGTTCGAAAGGACCTCCCTCGAAAGGGGGAGTGATGCTGATGATACTATGGTATCCTGACCAACAATGGGTAGCTCAGTTAGGATTTTATATCCTAGGGGACTAATCATCCCTGGACGGATCCCGAAGGTCTAGTAAGGATGGTCTGTCGGAGTACCTGTGCATGTATATGCTAGCTGTGGTCAATAGTGGTAGCTCCGTTAGGATTTTTATAATCCTAGGGAATTTTATGATTCCTGGGCAGATCCCGAAGGTCCGGTAAGGACGGTCTGTCAGAGTAAGACGTGGTAGATCCATTAGGATTTTATATCCTAGGGAATCTTAGGATTCCTGGGTAGCTCCTTAGGGACTGTTAGAGTACCACAAAATGTTGTAACACCTGCCTCATTCTGTTGCCCCATAATGATGATGATGTTGTTGCTCCAACCTGCATGCTGTGATGATGTTGTTGCTCCAGTCTCGTGCTGTGATGATGTTGTTGCTCCGGCCTCACGCTGTGATGATGTTGTTGCTCTAGCCTCGTGCTGTTGATGTTGGAGTACTGGCCTCATGTTAGTGATGTTGTTATTCTAGCTTTATGCTGAAGATGATGATGATGACACTTCAGCTTCATGCTGAAGATGATGATGATGATGATACTACTTCAGCTTCATGCTGAAGATGATGATGATGTTGCTACTTTAGTTCATGATGATGTATCAGTCTTTCACTGATTGATGATGTTGTATTAGTGTTATACTAATTGATGTTGATGCAGAGAAGAATGATGATGCCATTCCAGGTCCATGCTGTGAATGATGATGTTATTGATGATGAGAAAAACTTCTGATGATTTATAGATATGCCAGTTAGTGTTCTAGATGCTGTTGATGTTGCTACCCTCTCTCTCTCCTAATGATGTTGTATTGTAGAATACCCTTCTTTTTAAGGGGGAGTGTTGAAATATTATAATTGCGAAGTATATTCTACTTGTTATTGAGTTATTATTAAATAGATCAATCCCCTTTTGTGGATTGATCATGTCGGGCTTTGTATATGACCAAATCCCCTTTTGTGGATTGGTCAAACCCTAATTAAATGATGATAATTGAGAAGTTGGCTCCTAGGGCTAATTGAAGTGGTTTTAGCCACTAATTGAAGAAGTCAGCCCAGCTTGCTGAAGAGACACAACCCTAGCGCCTAACAACTAGTATAAATAAGAGAGGATGATGCCTCATTCTTACACTCACTCAAGTCACTCATCTAGTGCGCAAGTTTGAAGGAAGCTGCAGTTTCCAGAAGAAGAGAGAGAGAGGTGCATTTCTCAGTGTTGGATATTCTCTAGTGTTTGGTTTATTATCTTGGCATTGTATTGACAATCTATATTAAGGAAGTTTTTGCTGGGTTTTCTCCCCCATGAGGGTTTCCCAGGATAAATGTTGTGTACCTTGTGATTGTGTTTCTTTCGTGATCCTGCTTATGCTATTATTGTTTAGTAAATTGAAAAGAACTTAATAACATCTCTAAATTTAACACAATTTCCTTTGGTTTGGCCAAAGACTCCCATTGAACTAAGGTAATTCCATGTTTTTCTTTCTTGCTTGTCCACATAAATTTAAAAAATTTCTTCATGATAGTTTCCCACAAGCCTTTGGAAATGTATGCCATGGTGTTCTAGTGAATAGGGATAGCTTCCAATATATCCTTAACTAAGGTTAATCTTCATCCCAGTGAAAGCCATCTGTTGCACTATATCTTTGTTCTTTTTTCTATCTTCTCATTCAACCACTTCCAATCCTTATTCCAATAATCATCAGGCTTCAGTGGAAACCCTATATACTTAAATCCTTCTTGAAAGTCCATAGTTTGAAAGGGGAAAATCTAAAGAGTGCTTCTGAGTACTGACCTCCTCTTTCTCCACTCTACTGAAAGCAATAGATGATTTCTGCATACTGATTCCATACCTGATGCTGTACTACACAGACTCAAGATCTCCTTCAGTTTGTTAACAGTTTGTCTGGAACCATCACAAAATAAAAATACATCATTTACAAATAATGGATAAGTCATAAATAAAGGCCTTCCTAACTTCATGCCATCTAATGTGCCCGTTCTCTTGGCCTCTAAGATTGACCTACTTAAACCTTCAACAATAATTAAAAATGANAACTTCATGCCATCCAATGTGCCCGTTCTCTTGGCCTCTAAGATTGACCTACTTAAACCTTCAACAATAATTAAAAATGATAAGGAAGATAGAGGACAACCTTGCCTTAGTCCTCTAGAAGGCTTGGAGAATTCAGAAGTTGAACCATTTATTAAAACTGCGAAGGAAATATAAATGAACATCCTATGATCTAGTGAACCTTTTGAACACAAAAACCAATATGAATTAGTATGAGTTCCAGATAAAGCCAATTTGATCTATCACATGCCTTGGATAGATCCAACTTCATGACCATAGCTTGCATCTCTAAGTTTTAATACTATGAAAGCCTTCCTGGCCATTCCTATGGCTTCATGGTTTTGTCTCCCATGCAAAAAGCCAAATTTCCCTTTTGAGATGGTCTTTGAAAAGATCTTCTCACGCTGACAACAATGCTTGTAACAATAATATTATGAATACAATGACAGAGTAAAATAGGCTTGAAAGCCTCAAAGGATGTTGGATTATCCTTCATTGGGATTAATGATAGAAAAGTAGAATTAAAAACACCCAATAGCTTCCCTGATTTCCTTGAATCCTCCACCACCCTAATTAGTTCCACTTTTAGCACATCCTAAAATCCTAAAAGAAACTACACAGTCCAACCATTCGACCCAGGATTCTTATTCCTCTGAAGAGAAGCCAACACAAGTTCTTCCTTTACCAGGGATTCATTTGCCTCTTCTCCTACAAAGTTGTGAAAGAAAGGAGTGTCTTTACTATTTCTGCAATGTTTATCCTTTCCTGCTCATGATATAAACCTTTGAAATGTGTCACCCCAATGTTAGCAGTGTCCTTAAAGGTCCTTGCTTGACTACTATCATCCTTTTGCAATTCCCAAACTATGTTAATATGTTTCTTGTGATTGGCATAATTGTGAAAATATTTAGTGTTTCCATCACCATTTGCTAACCACATGGCCCTACTTTTTAATATCCATTGGGCTTATTTACCTTCTAAGAATTTCCTCTTAGTTTGTTTTAGGTTTTTTAAAGTCTTCTCAATATTTCCATCAAAATTGCCTTCATAGTCTTGTGCATAAATCCCTACTATTTGATTCTCCACTGTTACTCTATGTTACCAGATCCACTGAGTCTGGAGGTTGGATCCGCGTTTCAGAACTGGATCCGGATCCAGATTCCCCAAGATCTGTGAAGGATCTGCCTGCCACATGGTTCCTGCCCCATTGGAAATGACTGCTGTGATTAATTGGTGGATCCCGTGACAACCAATCCTACACATACGGATCTGACAACAGCTCTGACAATTGATTCAATAGTTGTTAAACCTTCATATTAAGGGTTTTTACCTTCATATTATCATCATCTTTCACTCACTCATTAGTGACGTCTGAAATTTGCACCCTTCTTAGGGTTATTGGCTGAAATATTGAGGCGCACTTGTTGAAGGAAGATTTTACTTGGCATTTTTGGCATTTCTCTTGGTAGAAGGTGTTACGACTAGGGTTTTGCTACATGTTTTCTTGGTTTATGTAAGTGAATTTCTGCAAACACTTCTTAATTGAATGGTTTTAGTTTCATTTACTTGGATATGTGATTATATTTTGCTGAATCAAACCCTAGGTGACAAGCACTATTTGATGTCCTTGTCTCATGTCCCCATCAAGATTTTTAGCCATTTGATTTGCATAAAGAAGATAGAGCCTTGCCATTGCAACACTCTATCCTTCCTCCTAGCCTAGCCGTTTTGTCCTTGTTGAGTTAAGAAGGTGAAAAACGCACCAAGGCCTAGCTCTTCTACACCTGGTGAGCCATTTTTCCCTAGGGTTTGCCTAGTGAAGCCTTGCTATAGCAACACATCACTTGCTAACTCTCGTGTCTTACGTCAATCATTATTCAAGCTAGCTGTTTTTGCCATTGAGCTAAAGAAGGAGGAGAGAGCACTGAGGCCTAGGGTTTCTACACCAAAGTGAGCCTCTCTCCCCTAGGGTTTCATCTTTGAGGCCTTGCCATAACAACACCTCAAAGTTTAACTCTCTTTTCTTTAGTTTCACTATCATCACTTAATCCTTCAACTTTTGCGTCCTCTCTTTGACTCCATATAACCTAGTAGTGCACTAGTCTAAGGCCTCTTGCATTGAGTGATTTGATCACACAAACAACCAAATACTTTGAACAACCTTTAACCCTTACTAACCCTAGCTTAGACTAATTTCTACTAACCCTAGCGCTGTCGTCTCCTTCTTGTGCTATAAAACACCTTTGTGCAGCTTTCCTTTTACTTTTAAAGCAATTGAATGGTTGGTTAAGGCATTGTTTATCAAGTGTTGATTTTGTTACATTGAATGCCAAGTTTCTTTAGCATGTATTGAGAAGTGATATTGTATCATTGCTATCGTACAAACATTGATTTACTTTGTCAATATTATTGCTCAATTGCTTATTATCAGAAAATTCATTGAGTATATGAAGTATTAACCATCAAGCAAGCTTGCACATGTAGTTTCTTGTTGCTTTGTCTCGGGCAGCTACTCTTCTTGGTTATTACTTTCGGTTATCTTTATTGGCTATAAGCTGGACTTTCTAATCAGGTGGTGACTTGTGAGGGGGATTATTATCACTTAGACTTGCTAAACCCTTTGCCTTCTCAAAACCCCAGGTCACTGGGGACGTCTCCCCTGGGCCTTGCCACCCTAAACAGAAAGAATCTTCCCATCGAGGTGACAGTGGGTGGGATTGGTTTAGTTACGCCAGTTTGAACGCTTTTCATCAATCCATTTATCCTAACTAAAAACTGTGCGATAACATTTTGGCGCCGCTGTCGGGGAACACTGAGTCAATTCTCCTCAAGACAACACTTTTCAGTAAGCCTTGCCTTTAGAAGTCTCTATCTTACAAGCTTACCTGGTGACTCCACTTAGGGTGTTTTCCCTTATCTTTTGATAGTTTCAAGAAAATTATCTGGTGACTCCATTGATGACGAAGCCAACTATGACTTCACAACGGGACCCGGGAAACTGCAAGCCTTTAGACATGAGTAAAAAATCCGGGATACCCTAGACAAATGCCCCCGAAATATGAAAAATGGCTCCCTAGATTCACTAGTAGTGATGGAGAAAGACCCGACTATCACATGAGTAACTTCTGGGCTTTCTTTCAGTTCCACCCGATCAGTGATGATGCTGAAGACTTGGTAATGAAACTCTTCTCTGCCACTCTGCATGAAAATGCTAGAAGATGATATGATAATCTTCCAGCCGCTAGCATCACATCTATGGACTAGTTAGAAGAAACCTTTCTCATGAGCTGGGGCATGAAATTGGAAGATATCCAGTTATTACTTAAAGGACTCGAATACATAAGACAAACTGAGGATGAGACTGTCAGAGCTTTCGAGGTTAGGTTTCAGATGTTGCTATACCAGATTCCTAAAAGCCATTGTCCTGAAGACAAGTACCTCGTGTATCTCTATACCAATGCACTTCTAGGGCATTTGAGCTTCCTCCTAAATAAAAAGGGTCCAAAAACACTCGCAGAAGCTCACAACATGGCCATGCGAATAGAGGTAAATCTCTCCTTGTCCAAAGGAAAACACATTTCCTCTCTATGGACCAAAATCAATGACCATACAGTGGACACTCTCAGTTTGATAAAACTAGTTTCCCTTGAAACCTTTACTAATGATTCACAAGAAAGAAGGGAACAAGTTTTTGACCAACAGAATGAAGACATGATTAAGGAGCTGGAACCTAAGCAAAATCATGAAGTATCAACCTGTGCTCCTCCCTCTGATGAGGCCATCCAAGAGCCTATTTCTCCTGCACAACAAAAGGACGATGAGGTTAGTTGCTTTCCTTTTCAGGGTTCAGATGACACCTTGTTCCATGATTTAGAAAATGAAGGAGAAATGAAAGCCTTGAATGAAGTGAATATTCCTTGCTGTACAATTGAAGACAAAGGGGAAGTTCATGAGGATGAAACAATAACGCATGCTGAAAACACCAAAGTCCTCAAAGCTCCTGCACAAGAAGAAACAGTAAGTTACCCTCCTCCCCAAGATTTTGATGATGCTCTACTTTATGATGGGGGAAATGAGGAGGAGATAAATGAGTCCTTGAATGCTTCAAATCCTGTATGTTATGATACACATAGTGACACGGTTGATAACATTGATGAGTTCATACATGTTGGGAGACGTAGGTGGGATGTAGTTGGTTATGATGTGGATCCCATCTATGACATTGAGAGTCATTTCCAAATGTTTCCTTTACAATCATCATAGCAGCTTAATCTTGACCAGTGGCAACAAGGAAATGAGTTTTTTACCCATACTTTTCAAACACCCAAGGATGATCTAGTACATTGTTTTCTTGATGATTTTCAGTCTTCCCTTAAGGGGTTTGATGAGTACCCCTATGAGCAGTGGGAGATTAACACTAGTAGAGTGACGAACAAGGAGGGTTTCCAAGTGGAACTCTTCAAACATGGTATTTCTCCCCTTGTGACTTATATTGTTGATTTATTTAACCACGTGTTCTCAGGGTTCCCAAAGACCTGGTCCCACCATATTATTTTCCTGATACACAAATCAAGATCTAGGACTAACCCAAACAACTATCAGACTATCATAGATTCTAGAGCATCACCACTTGCGGGCTAGAGGGTAGGCATATTTCTACCTTGGGCATTAGACCATTGACCACATTCTTACCCTCAAGGCCATCATTGAGGAGGCGAGACACTGCTCTTCAAAAGTCTTTTGTTGCTTTGTAGACTTTCAGAAAGATTTTGATTCAATTTCGAGAGAGGGTCTTTTCTAGTGGCTTTGTGACATTGGCATCTTAGAGACCCTATCATTGCCATCATGTGCCTTTACGAGTCTATTCTTGGATGCCTCCATATTGCACATGGGGTTTCTAACTTTATTTGTAGCACGATCGTGGTGAAACATGGGTGTCCTCTCTCTCCTACTCTATTTGGGATTTATATTGATGAGTTGGAGTCCTTCCTCCAGGAACATATATAGCTTCGAGATAGTTGTATTCTCTAGCAGGTCTTGATTTCCATCCTTTTTTTCTCAGATGACGTGATTTTATTGGCCTCTACTCCAGAGGGCTTGCAGAGACAATTGGATGTCTTATCTAGATTTTGCATTCTTCGATAGTTGATGGTCAATGTAGGTAAAACCTTTAACCAAGGTTATGATCTTCGATGGCACGATGAATATGTTTAGAAAGATACATTTTTTCTTCTAGGGGGAAGAAGTTGAGATCACCACATCTTATACGTAAGTGGGAGTCTGGTTTTCAAGGCCTCGATTTGGGTTGAGGCAGGCACTCCAACCTCAGATCAACAAGGGATATGCATACCTTGCTCTCTTAGAGCGACAATGTTTCTAGAACCATTTCCAAGACATCGTCCAAGTTGGACCTCATGGACTCTATCATTCGACCCACATTTTTGTATGGATTAGAAGTGTGGGGGCCCAATTTGCTTGAGTCAGAGTGGGCCAAGATGGAGATGGAGATTTTTTAGACCCTCTTGCTTTGCTGCACATTAGGAGCAAGAGGACAATCTCCCATGTTATTATCTAGGTGGAGTTTGCCATCCTTTTCATCTCGAGACTATCTTCCAGCTTGTCTCGCTTCTTCACCACCTTTGGAGTTTTGCTGACTCGACCAGCAATAGAGATCATTATTCTTACCTTGCTTATTGGTTCTTAGAGGCTCTCGCCTCAAATCGACCCTTAGGACATGCTCAGGTTTGTTGGTTCTCAGACGTCTCAAGCCTTCTCTAGTTAGTTGGCATTTCAATGGATTGCCTCCCTCCTTTCATTTACTCTTTGAAATCCCTTGGGCATCTTTGGATAAACAAGTAGGACGTGACATGATATGGTTATCGAGGATGACATCTATAGGTGGTATGTGCAAGTCACTTGGCTAGAGCCACCTAGGGGTTTGAGGCCTAAGGTAGCGTTCTACGTAGAACAATTTTTGGTTCTTAGAGATGGCATCATTGTTTGACCCTCTTACTTGTTGCGACATTGGATGCATGTGCTTAGGATTCCCCGAGTCAATTTCGTGTGGGGTTGCATAGACTTCATATCAAGGCTAATCACCAAATTCCGCATAAGGACAAGATTTGTCAGCTATGTCATCTACAAGAGACCTAGATAGAGGTGCATTTTGTTTTCCTTTGTCCCATCTACTATGCGATTTGTGGTTGGTTATTGTCTCTTTAGGGAGTCCCGAAACTTTATTTCCGTCACCTTTCGGTACCCTAACTAGAAATGTTTAGCTCTATATATGAGAGGGGCATTGTGCCTCCGTTCTTCTAGATTAAGGACACCTCCCTAACCAGACATTACTCATACGATCTCATCATATGCTTAGGTAATACCAACAGACATAAACACTAGAGAGATGGTAGCCAACGACATCATTTGAGTAGATCCTTTATCTGGGTGTTCTAGGGGGGTTTCTTTCCCACCTCCGAGACCCTTGTCGAGATGTCGATCTAGATCCCATGCTTGTGCTCATCCTTCCAACAGGTAGGCCTTTGCTCCTAGACAACAACACCAGGCTACACCTGTGAGATGGTGAGGTGCATCACATACCATCTCTTCATCTAGTTCTTTGGGGTAGTCCTCTATCATGAGTTTCCTCCCTTCGACATCTGATGGTAGGAGAGATACATGTTCAGTAGTGGATGGCCCGTGAGAGTTCTTATGTTTTTCAAATAGATCCAATAGCCACTGAGGTGTTTTCTCTTCTGCGACATACTTCTAGGGCTATGCCACTCCTTTCTCCCTAGAGTTCATGATCTATTTCAGTCTCTTCATTAACACTCTCTTTCTCTGTGATAGATTCTAGTTCTTATGTTACTTTTTCTTTTCGTCTTATTTTATAGGAGCAATTACAATGTGTTGGTACTTTGTACTTAACAATCCCATTGAAGTATTTGTGGTCATTGGTTGGACATTAATAAAATTATCTTATCTTATTTGTCATCTTTTCTCCTTCCCCCATGGTTTCTTAGATCATTATTATGTTAGGTTTTTTGAAGGTCCACTAACTTACCCAAGTCAAGTTTTTTGGAGGGCTTTCCCAAGCCCTTAATGTATGAAGATAGAATTAACATTGGATAACCATCTCTGGGGCTTGCCCTTCTCCAGGACCCCTTTAAGATTTGTTGTTTTTCCTTCCTTTACCTCCCTTAGGCCTTGGTTCTATGCAATGAAGATATGTGACTTCCTTCCCCTCCTAGGTTGAGGGCCTTGTTTCCTCACATCTCTACCTAGATCCCCTTCTACATCTCCTTCCTCTATAGACTTTGCCCCTTTTCCTAGACCTTAAAGGGTATTTAAAAACATCGATTACATAGATTCCCTCTCCCAAATTTAAGAATGGTCATGACTCAAGGCCCACAGGTAGCATACATGGAGTGTCGAGAGCCAAATTGATTAGCATAGCCTCGCATGGCCCCTCCTATTCATTGACGCACCACCATACATCACTGACAACAGAACAACATCCATCACACCGGTCTGGCCCCAGAGAATAGTAGGTCTTGCTTCATGAGGTAATAAGTCCGGTATCATGGTAAGTGTCACCCTAATAATTGAAGCATTTGAATATGTTGCAAAGAATTCTTTCTTGATTACAGAACGTTTGCTTGGAAATTATACTCCTTGCCTTATTTAACCTTGGTGGGTGTCATTCCATCCTAGTAAGTTGGTCACCCTCGGGAATAGAGTGCTACTTGGGGGTTCCTTGAAGAGTCATCATACCATTCCCGATCATACTTATCACTTTCCATACTTCTTCCCTTTCGTCTCATCATCTTTTGGGATTTTCGGGTGCACTGACCCAAGAAGGGATTGTACCTCATTTCATGGGAAGAAGGGGTTGAAGTCCCAGGGGAAAATGTAGCTGGAAAAAGATAAAGGCCAATCATAAAACCTTCCAGATGCTCGCTCAAGAGGTCTTGAGAACAATGAAACGTTTCTCCTGAAAGAATTGAAAGACTTGCAAAAGCAAACTCACATTATATAGATGTCCCTCTTGTTGTGGTGTGTACACATATGCAGTGTCCCTTTCTTTCCATGCATATGGCACTCTGTGTACCTCTAGCTTCAAGTGACATTGCAATACTCTTTTCTTTCCATGTCTTATAGTACCAAATTGTTTTGGACTTTAATTAATTAATGGCAATAAATGGGCTTGGAAAAAGGTTGCATTGAAAACGAAGGTGCAACACACCCTCTACAAAGGCACCCATAAATGAGACAATACAAACCCTTGTATGTCATGAACCCCATGCCCAAAAGTTTTACCCCACTCCACCTCATACTCACACATGGCTTAGATAGGTTTCCCTTGGGAAACACCTTTGACTTGGGGATTGATTGGCCCAATAGGATGCCTTGACACCGCTCCCACACCTAAATTTGACAAATTGTATAAGGTCTTTGAGCATTTGTTTAGTTTGAAAAGGGGGGTTTGATGCACATGTTTGGGTGGTCTATTATTAGATGTGGCTTACTTGGCATGATTCTTGTGACTTATGGACCCTTGGAGGGCGTACCTGTTTGTCTTTGCAGGACCTTTCCCGGTGGACAAGTATTCAAGAGGAGATGACTTGTTTGGACCTTCATGGGGCTTTGAAGCCCAAGGATGGATGCAGAGACCCCACCCCTGGGGCTAGCTTGTGATCACCATTTTCACATCAGAGGAGGAGGTTGTTGCCTTGGGAGGCACTCTGGCATGGCTAGGAGACCAACTCACATCCCTTTCCACTTGGACGCTGGCCTTTGGAGGCTTGGACGTCACTTACCCAGCTCCTGACGTCATAGAGGAGATTAGGGTTTCGATGGAGGAGGTCTTGACGTGGTATTTTGGCACGTGTGGGCTTGATCTAGGGCCTTTGGAGGCCAAGCACTACGCTTCTCTTGCTCAACGTTCCACATTAGATGCCTAACGTCACCCTAGAAGGGCATGATGTCACCCTTTTGAAGGATTTTTGATGTAATTTTATTAAAATTGAATTTTAAGGGCAATTTTGTAAGGTTGGCCCTGTTATATTTTCAAGTTGACATTTTAGGGCAAAAGGTGATATAAATACACCTTTACAAATTCATTTTTGATAGAACTCTTCCTCTCACAAGAGGACAAGTCTGAAATTTTCGCCCTAGTGGCATTATTGGCTGAAATTACTAGCGTGCACCCCTTGGAGATCATGCTATGGATGCTTTTTGGTGGAAATTTCTGCAACTAGGTGTTTTATGCTTGATTATTCTTGGTAAAGTAAGTAAAATCTGCAATTTCTTTTCATGCTTTGAATGGTTATGGTAAATTTTACTTGTTCATGTTCAAGATTATGAAATTGCTAGCATAATAAACCCTAGGAGAGGAACATAAGGTGCTTCTTCCTCCCTCTAGTCTTTCCACTTGTTAAATTGCTAAGAAGATCTTGTCTAGGATAGGCTTCTAAAGCGCTAAAGTGCTATCACTTTAGAAGTCTCATTCTAGAAGCTTGTTGCTATATTTTTCAAGTGTCCAAGGAGAAGAGGAATTCGCTAGAGCGCAAAAGAGCTTGCACTCTAGCTAAATTTCCATCTTTGAGACTCAAAGCTTGAGGCCTTGAAGTGTCAACATCTCAAGACTTTATTTCTTTGTCCTTAGACAAATATTATCATTTATTTCTCCAAGTTATTGCTGCTGTTGTAATTGACTCCATAAGCCCAAAAGGCACTTGTATACTTGCTCTTGTTGAAGGAATTGATCAAACAAATCTTACATTTTATTCTCTAAAGCATCTACTAACTTCTACTAACCCTAGCTTAGCCTAAATCATCAATTAACTTGCTACTGTTGCAAAACATTGCTACAGCCATACTAATTCATACTAATTTGCTGCATACACTAGCTTAACATTTAGCTAACTCACTCAGAAATTGCTTGTGACAATTGCTAAATAATCTACTAGATAACTGCTAAGTTTTCATTGTGATTACATGCAATTCTGAGCTATATTTTTCTTGGTTGTTACAAAACATTAATTGCTGTTATAACTCTTTAATTAGCTGCAATTTTATATCAGCTAACACTCTTTTCATTTGTCTATTGTCTGTTGAGGTCTTATTATCATATTTGTACTTGGAAGTGGCTTTATATATGCTATTATTGTTCTTGTTCCAGGGAGGTACAAAAAATCTCTCTTTTACTTCAATTTTACAGACATAGACCTTGTGACATAGGTGACCAGTGAGAGGGGGGGTATATCTTAACCATATCCTTAGCTTACCCAGCCCTTTAGGTCACTGCGGACGCCTCCCTTGGGTTGGACCTCCATCCATCCATAAAAGTGGGAATTTCTCATTGAGGTGACAATGGTGTGATATCCTGTTGTTACGCCAATTTCACCTACTTGTCTTGGGCTTTGGACAAGTACAAATTGTGCGATAACAGGCCCCTTTCCTTCTTCTTCTTCTTCATAACCGCATTTCCATACCCTTGTTGGGGAATTGTAATAAGATGAAGTTAGCTTGATGAATTTGTAAATGGCTTTGCCCCCTTAGACTTTATCATGAACACATTACTCTAGAGTGTTTTTTTTACTTATTAATTATATCTTGCTTGAATTAATTTTTAAGCAAGTTATAATTTTTGAGTTTTTTCACTCTTTTCCTCCAAAGCTGGAGTGTGTACTGATGGTTAGGATTTAGTGTTGGTTGTCTAAGTCTAGAGTCTAATGTATATTACCATGCTAATCATCCTCCTAGAGTCTCATGGAAATGCACTAAGTCCCCCTTAGTTTTTTTTAATGTTTTATGCAAATAAAAAATTTCCTGCAAAAACGAGATATTTTAATCGTAATTATTGCCTAAGTTAAATAAGTGGTACTAGGAGGCATCATATGCCTTGGGGGTATTCGTTTTCACACTTAGAATACCCACTTTACCTATGTACCCACTTTGTGAGTGAAAATATTGATTTTAATCACTAAAAGTCAATTTTACTCACAAAATGTGAATAAAAGGTGAATAAAATCAAAATAAATCAGCATTCCTCTTGAGCTACTTTGTGAAGTCAGAGGGATATCCTCCCTGTTGGACATCTGCATAATTCAACATCCAATTTGAGGGATAGCCTCTAAGAGGACATATCTAGATTAGATTTATTTTTTGTCATAACTATTGCTCACATATCACATAGTGACTTGCACTCACAACAATCACTCCACCTAACAAATTCATAATAAAATTTGCAAGAGTACTTACATTACAATCTCCATTTTAGCAGCGATTTTATACATCTCGCAACTTTTACATTATTGGCACCAGTCTATATTTCAATATTTTGCTTATCATTTCCGTTCAAGCACTTGTATTTCTCTGTTAAGTTATATCATATATATGCATCTTGAATGTTTTACTTTCCAACATAAGCAAACTTTCCTTTGATGTATCATATATGCTGCTAGTGTAGAGTTATTTACATCTTTCTCTTGTTTGCAATAATCTCCTAGATTTCATTTCTTGTACTTTGCTTAGTTTAATCCTTAGATTATTTTATTAGGGACTACCCCCCTTGGCTTCGTTAGGAGTTGTCCTAGACGGAGGAGTTGATGATCAGGTGACAACACCTTGATTTGAGACTTGCCCCTAAGAACATACCCAGTGGATTCAAGGTTTCTTCCATGCTACCTGAGGTGTGTATAAAGGCGACAACACTCATCACACTTGATCACCATGGTTTATTGGAAGACGGTGGTCCAACACATTATGAGGTACATTAGTCCTTGTTTCATATAAAGTGTTGTGTTTAATGCATTTGGCATGTGAATGAGGATCATGGGTTAATGGATCATAAGCTCAGAAGTTATGCTTTTTGCCTCTTTTCACCTTGGTGGCCATCATTAGTGTCCTAGTCTCGTGTTGTCACTCTTGGGAAACATGGGTACTAATGGGAGGCTTTGATAAGGGTAATGTACCATTCCCCCCTGTTTTTGTCCTTATACACACTTACAAACGTGGAAAAGTCTCAATCCACTTGGTGTGTCCTTGGAGGCACAATGCCTAAGTCCAAACCCACTTGTCACCTCGATTTGGACTTCTTTCGTCTAGGCTTACTCCTAGGGAAGCCAAGGGGGGTAGACCCTAGTTACTATGTGAATTGTTAAGTGAATTCTAGGAGTTAATTTTAGTTTTATTAAGTTAGGGGGAAATCTAACCTAAATGACAAGCAACAATGCAATGCAAAATTTCAAATGACAATCAAATCTTTCCCTAAGGTCAACTAAGACTATAGTGCCTAAGTGTTGGGCAAGGGGTGTGTTATCCACCAAGTTGCACTAGGATGGACTTCCAGCGAGCCGTCAAAGATTGAACATTTTCATGTTCAAAATTCAGAGTTCAGAAGTTCAACCGGTCAATAAGACCACCCTTTTTCACATCTTATATACAAATTGTAATAAGAGATGTTGCATGATGAACTTGTAAAAGGTCTTAGCCACCTTTGACTTAGGCATGAGTTGTTACTCTGGAGTGTTTTTTTTACTTATTAATTATATTTTGTTGTTTAAAGACAATTTATAATTTCTGAGTTTTTTCACTCAATTTCTCCAAAGTTGGAGTATATACTTATGGTTAGGCCTTAACATGGATCTAAATCTAGTGTCTAATGTATATTACCATGCGAAACATCCTCCTAAAGTCTTATAAAAATGTGCTAAGTCCCCCTTAGGGTTTTTTAATTTTTTCAGTTAATTAAAAATTTTCCGCAAAACGAGAATTTTTAATTAAAAACTAAAGTTGTAATAAAAAAGTGGTACTAGGAGTCTTCCTATGCCTTGGGGGTGCTCATTTTTGGACCTAGAGCACCCACATTGCATAAGTACCCACTCTGGCGAGTGAAATTAGTGATTTTAATCACTTAAAAGTCAATTTTACTTAAAAAAACCCCAAAAAAACAAAAAATCAAGAAAAATCAGCAAATGCTATTTTTTTGGGAAATATGTTTAAACATGTTTTAAGTGAAATAAATCCCAAGGGGCCATGTGGCAGCAATAAGATGCATGTAGTGGATTGTTGGTTATAATTGGAGGAGGCATGGTTGAGTTAGAAGCTTCCTTTAGGAAGAGGTGCGCACCTCTTTAGGAGAGTTGGCACATTTCAAGAGAGGGCTGCCTACCTCTTGAGAGGCAGCACCCTTCCCCTCTTCCTATTGCTCACATTTGGCATCCAAAGGTTTGTGGGATAGGTGGCAGCCTATGAACCACCACTTGTCTACTCTCCCTCTCACATGTGGCGTGCCCTCTTCTCCAAGTGGTGCGCCCTCCCTCATGGGCATCTTCACCCCTTTTGCTATTTATACAAGCTTGCCTCCCATTGCAAACTAGTTGGAGTTTGGGATTGCTTCTTGTGGTTGTACTATTGTAATACTTCTATTTGGAATAAAGAGACTTTGGAGGTCAAGAAGGTGTGTTATACATGTGTGTGGATGCGTGATGTCATTTGTGCTTAATCTATGAGGTCATATTTGCCTAATTTCTTGCTTTAAGTTTGTTGATTTGGCCTTTGAAAGGGTGCTATCATCCAGTAGGATAGGATTTTATCTAGTTTTGCTGTTAAATATTATTGTTCATTTATATTTAAAGATTTTGATTTGTATACATGTTTCGGTTAACTAATATAGTTTTCAAGTCTCTTTTGTAGGTGACACCAACTTTCTTTAACAAGTTTTGTTGCAAGATTTTAAATCTTATAGGTTCTCATAGCTTGGAGTGGTGATGAAACTTGCTTGTCTCTTCACAACTTCAAGGATCTAAAGACTTAGTCCCTCCTTAACTCATTTAAAGACTCCATTGCCCAAGGGTTCCAAGGCTACAAGTTTCTTCCTTCTCTCTATCTCAAAAGGAAAATCTAAATTTTGGTTACTTTTTTGCAAATGCATGTATCTTAGATCTATCTTTATTTCAAATTCTGAATATCTAAGTGTACATGCATAAGATAAACTAGATCCAAGTTTGTACTTTCAAGTTTCATCTAATGCTTAGATCTAGCATAGGAAAAGTCTCCTTTTAGCATGCTTTTCTTTCAAAAATTTTAGAAGTTAAAAGGTAATTCTTCTTAAAGCTTTCACTTTCATATTTGGCAAGTTAAGTGCCTTCACATTGCTGTTTTAAAACAACAAACAAAGACCCTAAGGAGACAATCTCTTTAGCTTGCTCTTCTTAGTTTATTTTTGCTCAATTTACACTAGTTTTACTTAGTCAATTTTGGAGATTTCCTACTAATAACCAAAGACACTTCCAAAATGTTTTTGGCCATCTTTTGTCATTGTTTGGTTGCTGTTTTGTGCAGGTTTGCGAACAGATAAGAGAAAATTCTGTCCATTTTGGGCGGATTTGGAGCATTTGGGACCCCTGGGAGCACCCCTTTCTTCAATAAATACTTGTAAAACATTGTAAAGACTTGTGACCCCCCTTAATGAATGGTCACAAGTCACTCCAATAAAGAGTTGTGTAATTTCTTTAATAAAATCAGTGGGGCTACAAGCTCTCACTCTTCATGCCCCCTAGGGGAACGATGTTTTTGGTGATTGTCTCAATTTCGCAAATTTTAGCTTAGATTCAATTTTCACAAGTAAGGATAAGCTAAAATTAATCTTTCAATGCATCACAAGGCACTACAGTCTCACATCAAAGAATAAAATTAAAATAAATCACAATCTAGATTAGATTTCAATTTCGTAAAAGTAGAATACTAATTGCTAGTTAGTTTTCGTTTATGCAATTTTCAAAAGTTGGAAATAAACAGTCTCCTCAGCTCCTCGCAAGAAGCTAGTCAGTGAAGACTTTAGTAATTAGAAAAACATTTCCCTTTCAGTACTTTGTTTTTTTGTTTAAAATAAACAAATCTCATCTCCCAGCGTGGTTCCTGACCCGTCTAGTTGCGAGCTTGTCTCGATCTTCTGGGAGTAAGTTTCATACATGCTGGGCTGGTCAGTGGTGATAGATTAATAAGGGAAATCCTAAAGGGAACTTTTCTTTAGTGGAAACGTAAGAGAGTCTGTGTAAGATATTTGGCGAGAACTTTGAGATCTAGGTTCTCCCTGTCGGATCTCCCACATTCTCTTGAGCTTGTGTGCAAAATCAGAGGGATCTCCCTGTTGGATATTTGACAAACTCAACCTCCACTTTAGGGACTTTTTCTAAAGGGCCAAATCTAGTTTAGACAAACACTTTTATTTCCATGCAAATAAAATTTATCTCATTAACCTACCATCAATAAACCTTAATAAAACACACGATCTACATTTCCCACGATACCTTTAAGGCACTGGTCTCATTTATACATTGGCAAAGCCATATGCTTCAAACACTTTATTTCAGTCATTTACTTTGAAGCAATTTTGATTTACTTGCATCTAACATTTGTCTCAAGTATCCTTTTATGCAAGTATATGTTTTATGTATCTTATGGTGGATAATTGATCAGTGTATGCTTTTGCTTTATATTGGTTAATGAAAGTTAAACTCCTAGATTCAATTCTTGTATTTAGATTAGTTTCAAGCCTTAGTATATTTGTTAGGGACTACCCCCCTTGGCTTCACTGGTGTTGGCCTAGACGGAGGAGTTGAGGATTAGGTGACAACACCTTAACTCTCACTTGCCCCCAAGGACACACCGAGTGGATTGAATATTTCTTCCACGTCTCCCAGGTGTGTATAAGGCGGCAACAGGGTCAACTAAATCTATACAAAGATTGCAAGAATAAAATATCCAATTACAGAGAAAAACTTTACACTAAGTACAAGATGAATCAAAACAATGATAATTATACAATGTAAAGTAAGTTACAATATGAACAAAACAAAGAGTTAGAAAGATGTACAATAAAAGATGAACCAAAGCCAATGAACTCACAACCAACTAACCATAAGCATGTTACTTGAAAATGCAGGAAAGAGAGCAAGTGTGCAACTTCTAGAGGAGATAGAGAACCAGCAAGAGGAAGTGCACAACTTCTGAGCAAAGGGGGAAACCACTCACCAAGTGCCCCAAAGAGATGGTGCGCAACTTGATGGCAGCCTGCCTTTGAACAAAGAACCACTTCAATCCACAAATGAACTTGAAAGTACAATGCTCAACTTGAATTGTAAAAGTCAGTGAATTAAAACCATGAGCATAAAAGAAAACCTTGGACAACAAGGTTTTACAAAACTTGAAATGAAAAGCTTGCAATGAAAAGTAGAGATGAATTAAACCATAAGCATGTGAAGGAGACCTTGAACAACAAGATATACACAACTCAAAAGATACTAGAAATGAAGTGCAAGTGTTGTGTAATATTAGATAAATTTTAGGCAAATTTTAAGAGTTTCTCTTTGATTAGGTGGCCTAAGCTAATGTGAAACCAACCTAAGCTATGTGACTACCCCTATACTCTTACCGCTTTGGCCAAAATGATTGCTGGGTGCTCAAGAAGTAGGGCAAACAAGGCCCTACCCTAGCTCCACAGGTCAACCCGAAAAACTTGGGCACTCAACAAGGGGGACAGCTAGTGCTTGAAGTCATCCCTGACTTAGCACCCCCTGTAGCCTCTACAAGCCTCCTTTTTGGTGGCAAAAGTTGTACCAGTAAAGGGTGCCTATTTAGACTAGATAAATTTATCCCTCCTAAAGCTACAAGTTAATTGATTAAGCAATAAAATTACTTGTATTGAAAATGCTTAAGGAAATAAAGCTTCCAAGTAAATGAAATGAAAAGTGCTTATAAATCCAACATAAGTAAATTGCAAAAGAAAGATTACTTCAACTTTGAGAAAGATAATAGAAATAAAGGTTGGTTCTAATTCAATGCAATACTAGCCAAGACAAGTAAAAAGATATTGAAAATGACAAGCAAAAGAAATATGCTAAACTAGAATACAAGACTTACGATATTGCATGGGTGGCTAGGCCAATCCACTATGCAAGGTGTAGGCAAAATAAATTCGGAAAGTAAAATAAACTTAGAAAAACAACTAACTACTTGCAACCTCAACAAAGACACAAGATGGAGGGCAAGCCTACTGGTTTTGTGCCCTGGTGGGTGAATAAAATAAAAAAATAACTAAAAATGAAAAGCAGGAGATCCTAGCCTCTCTACCTTGCCTTAAGGACAAGTGGGGCAAACTTCAAATGCATAAACAAAACAGAAAATAGATCTAACTCCTAGCCTTACGATTTTGCATGGGTGGCTAGGCAAATCCCCTATGCAAGGTGTAGGCACATTAAATAAAGAGATTACAAAAAATTAAAACTTGGAAAGAAATGCAAGCCCAAGAGACTCTCTTTGGGCTTGCTTACAATGATAGAAGAGGAGAGGAGAAGTGGGTGTCCAATACCCCCAACTGGGGAGGTCTTTTCTTGATGTTTTATGGCCCCAAATGGGCAACACCTCCTCTTTTCTGATGCAAACTTGCAAAAAACTAGCAAACAAAGCTTGYTGGAAACGCTGCAAATATGACCAGAAAACTCAAGCAATTTCTGTGCAAAAATTGAAAAAACCAGCAAGTAAATATGATTTGTTAACCTATTACAGAGAGTTAAAATGCCCCAAAAGCGAATGGAAATATTCAGAAAATTAGAACAGAAATTTAAAGAGGTTTGAGTTGGGTGAAGGGACAAATTTCCAGATCTGAAATTTGTCCACAAAACCCTTTGGTGACCTGCAAATTTCGAGAAACAAAGCTACAAAAAAGAGAAAAGGTGAGTAGATCTTATTGATAAAACAAAATACTTTGCTAAATCAAAACAAATACTCACTAGATCTACAATACTACTACCATAAATCTATAAAAAAAAATACTTTGTTTGGACTTCCTACTCTAGATCTATAACATATGAATACACAAAAAACCAAAGCAAATATCACCACAAATGTAGCACAAGATAGCACCAAGAAGACTCTCAATGCATCATGGATCCTCCAAAGATTTCTTTTATTCCAATAGAAAAAGGTTGTTGCAAATACTTGCAGCAAGCTTTACACAAGAGCAAGAGAAAAATGGGAGAGAGAGAGGAGTGGGAGAGATTTGAGCATAATAACAGTACACTGAGAATAAATCTTATTGATAAAACAAAATACTTTGCTGAATCAAAACAAATACTCACTAGATCTACAATACTACTACCATAGATCTATCCAAACAAAATACTTTGTTTGGACTTCCTACTCTAGATCTATAACATATGAATACACAAAAAACCAAAGCAAATATCACCTCAAATGTAGCACAGGATAGCACCAAGAAGACTTTCAATGCACCATGGATCCTCCAAAGATTTCTTTTATTCCAATAGAAAAAGGTTGCTGCAAATACTTGCAACAAGCTTTACACAAGAGCAAGAGAAAAATGGGAGAGAGAGAGGAGTGGGAGAGATTTGGGCATAATAACAGTACACTGAGAATAGATGTGTGAAATGAGGAGGGGTAGGCATTCTTTTATACCCGGGAGAGGAGAGAGACCTCTCTTGGATGTGTTCCAAGTGTCACACATGCAATAGAAGTCACCATCTCAAGGGGGGCGCACTTTTATGGTTTTAGAGCTCTAGGGTTTGTGAGGGTTGAGTGAGGGTGAGGGGGAACACCTTTAGATTTAGTCAAACACCATGGTAGATCACTAGGACGACACACTTAGGAAGATAGGGTGTTTGCTTTTTTAATTTTTGAGTATGGATGGTTTCGTCACCACGAGGGGCGCAACTTCCCTAGGGGCATGAGTGGAATGAGGTGGTGGCTAGGTGAGGGGGGTTGAGTTAAGTTAGAAAAGTGTTTCTCTAACTTAGGAAAAGAGTTAGGCATCATCTCCCACTCTTTCTCTAACCTTTTTGCTCATAATACAAAAAATGACATTTTTACTTAGCCAAATTAAAGCAATTAAATCGCTGACTTGGACTGACTTGGACTCATGGAAAATGACCTAACAAAACTTGTCCAATTGAGCTGAAACATGGCCCAAGGGTGTAGGGGGTCTCATTCCATTTATTTTGAGTACTCACACCCTTATCAAAATCCCCTAGGACCTAGTTTTTACATTTGTACATCAAAATTAATTAAAATTACCATTAATTGGGTAATTTTAAAAAAATAAAAAAACTACTTAGACTTGACGGAATTCCGCAAGACTCTAGGAGATGTTTAGCATGGTCATTTACAATATTCCTAGACCCTAGTCATCCATTGGGCTCGATCATTATAACGCCTTTCACCACTTTGGAGGATTATTGTGAGTGAAAAACTCAAGGGTAATTAAAAATTACCTGAGGATAAAAAACACTCGATGAAAGGGCTGCCCTAATGATAAAGTCCTAGGCAACTAACCTAAAACATGATCCATGCAGACCTATTACATTATTATCCCACGCAGGGGAGTTAAAATTCCAATTACAAAAAGAAGCGGTGGGGGCAAAAAATGCCTTGTAGAACCAGAAAGTCTTCAACTTGGTTGCACCATCAGGTACACAACTTCATGGCACATGGAGTTGACCCCCTAGTTGAAATAGGTGGTCAACACCCCCCATACTTAAAACTTTCCATCCTGGGGCCTTCCACAGTGTAATAAACTTCGATGTTACATGTATACCAAAAAGGCCCGTGGTTCATCCTCCTATGAGAAGAAGGGCTAGAATGCTTAGGTTGATGCAATTGCTATTAAAAAATAAAGAACAAATGTAATAAAAGAAAGAAAAAAATGTGGGATAATGAATGACCAACTTAAAAGCAAAAGGCCAAGCTTGAACTCTACCTCCTTGCTATGAGGAAATCACCCCTAGTCTTGATGCACTAAATGCATATCAAAATGAAAAGACTTAATCCCAACAAGAAAAAGAAAGAATAAATGCTTGAAACCTGAAAAGGGGACTTGCAATGCATAAAAATAAATATCAAAAGGCAATAAAGGGGTTTGGAATACACACACTGTCGAGGAAAGGGTATTTCAAGTAGCAAGCGCTCCCTCTACAAAGGCACTCATGGAAATGGACCAAGTACGGTACCTTGCATGTCAATGACAACATAGCCATGAAGTTAGCCCAACATGTTTTCATTCACCATACTTACACTTGGATAGGTTTCTTGGGAAATACCCTTCTACCTGGGTATTGGCACACCTAATAGGGTCTTTTGATGGTCCTCCCGTACCTAAACTTGCCAAATTGCATAAAGTCTTGGGTTGATGTGAAGTTTGAAGGGGATATCTAATGTGAATTGCTCATGTGGTTTATGTATTAAGTGATGGCCTACTTTATATGTTCCTAAAGACTCTTGTACCTTGTGATTGTTAGTCTTTTTGGATTCTATGGCTTTAACTGACCTGGGTGCACTTGACATGGTCCTTTGGAGGATGTCCTCATGCTTTTACCCATGAAGTTATGCATTTTATACAGGACATGGCACATGTGATGCAGAGCGTTGGGTCACATGATGACTGGGCACATTCAGACATATCCTCTCACACCTCTTGGACCCTGGACGATGGACAAATGAGCTCTCATTTTGCAGATATGGTCATATTGGTTGATAGATGGGCAAGAATCCCACATCTCGGGCAGTGCACCCCAGAGCTTATTAGACATTAGATGGAGGACGTTGCACTGGGACATGATTGGACACCGTTCATAGAGATGATGCACACTCTTTCCACTTTGGACGTTGGCATTTTCACCATGGATTGAGCACATTGATGATGACGTTATGTGCTAGGATACTTTGATGATGATGGGGCTTGCTTGCCATTGGGGCATCATTTGATGGTTTGTGTCCTTGATGTATGACACGAGCCTTGATGAGGAGGCATGGGTTCTACCTTGCTTACACCACTTGATGTTGAAACGTGGCCTTTGGAGGCCTCCTACACCCTCTTGGAGCATGACATCACCCACACGTGTGACCTTGGAGGACATATTTTGGTGTATTAGTATGTTTATGTATTGTTTTGAGGCTATTTGAGGGGCTGGCCTAGACCTATCTCACTTGTATCATAGATTACTTGTGTTTTAAGGGGCTTTGGAGGGCTTTAGCACTAGGGTTGCCTCATATAAAGAGGCTAGCACTATTCCTAAGCCAAATCACAACTCACCACTTGTGAGAACTACTACTACTTGTATTCTCTCTTATCTTTTTCACTATGGATCTCTTGTGTGCACTTTTGGAGTGATTTTTGTGGATGCTTTCTCTTGTTAAGGTGGATTCTTCATGAACTGGGGTTTCCTCATGCATAGCGAATTTGACTAGTAAGTATTTTTCAAGTTCAAGTGTGTATTCTTGGTATATTTTGTTGAATGCTCTATTAGAGAGGTAATAGTTGTATGTTATTGTTTTCTTTGAATATTATGTGAAACCCTAAGGAAGGATTAAGAGTGGTTATCCTCTTCCCTTGTTGCATCAACCTTAATTTTGTTGAAGCATATAAGGATAAGATTAGGGATTGTGAGAGGACATCCCCTAACCTTGTCTTTGAGGTTAATACCTAGGGGTTCTAAAAGGATAAACTTTAGGGTTGAACCTAATTCCATCCAATATCTTTGCTAGACACTAGAGAAGAAGTGGGACGACACCTAGGGTTTATGAGAGGATAATCTCTAGGATCTCTTCCTTTGAGGTTTGACCTAGGCTTACGAGGGGATAATCCTAGGGTCCAAAACCTTCATGTCTTCTCTTGCATTTAGCCTCCTTTGAAGGTGTTGCATTGACTCCATATGCCCAAAGAAGGAAAACGACACTAGTCTTTAGCTCACAAGTGTTACAAAACCCTAATAAGGTGTCTCACTCTCAAAAATGACTTGTTAGTTAGATACCTCATTACATTTGCATGCTTATTCTACCTCACCAATTTGCATTCCAAGACAATTTCTTGCTGCTGTTATAAAAGGATGCTACAGCCATTAGGACTTGATCGTGTTGCTGGTAACTAATATATTTCATGCTCTTAACTTCATGCAACTATTGGTGGATAATTTGTAAGTGTTTCTACTGCTATTAGACATATTTTCATCCATTTATGTGCTGATTTAGAGCTGATATATTGCTGCTGTCATAAAACTGTTATATGCTGAAGTAAACTACTGTTCACTGCAAGTTTTATGACAGCATTTGTTTCCTTTTGATAGCTATTGCTTTGGGACTCCCTTATACTTGGTATTTGTCATTAAATATATTGGATCACTTCAAACACAAATATACAATCAAATACCTTGTTTAAACTCTCTTTTAATTTGCCTTATTCCTAGACATAGCCTATCTCATTGAGTGACCAAGATAGGGGGCCGTAGACTTGCCTATAGGCTGCTATAGGATCCCTTGAGGTCACAAGGTAAGCCTCCCTTGTGTTGGACTCTTGTCTGTCACTAAAACGAAGGAAGTACTTGCCTAGGTGACAATGGGATTTACTTCCAATTGTTACGCATGTTTGGCATCTTGTGAAGGCTTTGCACTAGTGCTAAATCCTGTGATAACAATACCAAGGTGC
Organism: Picea mariana; assembly: GCA_032191745.1. Lineage (NCBI taxonomy): Eukaryota > Viridiplantae > Streptophyta > Pinopsida > Pinales > Pinaceae > Picea > Picea mariana. Next base: position 547,850 of record JASDQU010739711.1, on the reverse strand, counting down.
AAAGTGAAAATTTGATGAAATATGAATGATGCCTATGTATAATGATGGAAAAGTGATGAAATGTGTCACAGTAGGAAAACATCCCACCATGAAGACATAAATAACCAAGAACGAGACATAAACCCACCATGCAACAACCAAGTGAAAGTAGTGACTAGAACATCATGAGCAAGGGGAAATAGCAAGGTGATCTCCCCAACAATGGTCCAACATGAGAAAAGTGCATCCATCAAGTTGAAAAATACATCATACACTATTGAAGCAACTTCCAATAATGGTACAAGCATAATTAATCTGTCGAATATGCCGATGACAAATTAATTGTGCAAAGTTGTTCTCCATGAATACCCCAATACCCCCTGGGTGGCCAAAGTGTAATGTTCCTGACTTGGCTAGTTTAGAAAGCGCTGCTAATGTGTGTGTAGGATTAATCGTTTACATCATATAAATGATCATACAAATAACAAATGCGACAAAGGACTGCAAAGTTTATATTATGATATCTCTGCGGAGTACAAAGGCTGAATGCGGCTAAATAAAATGAATCACTTGGCTAGATCAAAAGACAAAAGGATCTTAGCTGGAATACAATAAGCAAACTAAATGATAATACCCGATAATAGATGAGCATTGCAGGATCAATGGATGAGCTGGAACTATGGCAGCTCGTACGGTAACTGCTGGAAGTCTGGAAAGTTCGCCCTGGCGGCTATACCTCTCGGAATGGCTTGGAAACTGTCCCAAATGGCGTGCCCTACTCTAGCTCACAGGCTTGGTAACTAACCGGCCCCTCTGCTGGTGGGTTTGGACCCTGGATGGATCCCCTTGGGGGAATGCGCCCCTCTCTCACTGGCAAAATGCGTCCTAGTGATTCCACCGTTGGAATCAGCCGAGATGTGTCTCAAAATGATCGCCTTGGTCTACTGGGAAATGGGTTGGAAGGGTTTTCCCTGAATGCTCGCTCAGGAACCCCGAATGTGTCCACCAAAAGTGTCTCACTTACAAGTCTGGAAAATGCACCCCAGATGATTCCTCCGTCGAAATCTGACGAGGAACCAGGCAAAAGATGCGCCTTGCCTTCCTCTCAACTGGGTCGGAGGGGAATCTCTGAACTTTGCCTGGATGGGACAAATCGATTCCTGAACCTCCTCAGGAGCTGCGCCCTCGCTGCTGGACCCTTCGTAACTGCTGCTGAAGAATGATGGAAGACCTGTGTGATCTTCCCGGTGACTAGGGTGTGTCTCTCAACACCGAAATCGACCAACTGGTGTCTTCCTCCTAGAATCCACTGAACTATCTCTCCTGAGATGCGCCTCTCTCTCCCGAATGACAAGTCATAATCTGCATAATGATGAATTAGGTCGCTGACTCTTCTCTTATAGCTTTCCAAAACCTTAATTCACTGCTGAAACCCTAATTCACTGTTGACTTCTAATTTTAGCTCATCTGTTCTATTTTTAGTTCATAATGACTTAAAATTGCTTTTAACCATTTTTAGCTTAATGTCACTTTCCAAACATAACACCTTTGACTGGAGTGACCTCTAGTAACCCTGTTTACCCCTTTTCTGGCCCTGGCTATAGTCTAAC
>JASDQU010739711.1:507587-537567 GCA_032191745.1 Picea mariana | reverse complement strand
TCATTTTAATGATATCATGCATCAAAAGGTTCATTGTGTGAACCAAACACCCCGACCAAAATATATTGGGGTACCTATCTTCAATGATTGCTCCTGCTACCTTACAATTAGCAGCATTATCAGTGATGACTTGAATGACATTGTAGGGCCCAATCTCTTGAATGGTTTTAAGCAAAGCATCTGCAATATTAATCCATGTTTTGTAGCGTTCTGAGTAGTCATCATGAATGCATGAATGCATGTTCTTCTTTTGAAATTCTATAATCATCTCCCTCCATCTAAGATAGTCCACACTTTCGTCTGCATTCTTATTGTCTTCTGCAAGGTGTCACAAGTCTTTTTCTAATTTCCTCTGTTTTGACTTCTTTTGGGTCTCTTCAGGTTTAATTATGATTTCAGCTTATCTAGCAGTTGTTACTTATATAATAGCTTCCACAGGAATTGTTACCAAAGATTGTCCACATACTTCATCTTTTCATGTGCATTACTTGACTTGTAGTCATCATAATAACAATCCTTATCCTTTTATTCTTCCATAGGTATTGTTTCCCTTGAACATATTTTCTTCTAAGAAATAGATATACATGATATGTACAATAACTATGTAAACATGACATATACAAGAGCTTTGAAAAATATTGTTACCTTGAGTTAGAAGAAGAAGTTTGTTTTATCCTGCTTGACTTTCTTTGAGGGTTCCCTTTCTTCGGCAATTGTTGCTTCGTTTGTTTCCTTCCTTTTCTTTAACTCAGGACAGTGGTTCCTGTAGTGACCATATTTTCGACAGTTGAAGCATTGTATCTTTGACATATCCTTTTCTTGATTTGGTTTCTTCCTTGAGCCAAACTTCTTCTTATTCCTGAAATTCTTGAACTTTGTTGTGAAAGCTTGATCATCGTATTTCTTTTGGAATTTCTCTTTTGTGTTAATCCTTGATTCTTCTTGTGCACAGCAAGTCCAAAGTTCTTCAAAGGTGGGATACTCCTTTCTTGTGTTCATGCTTGCGGCAAATGCATCCCATGTCTTGGGAAGTCCATTGAGTACTATATTTACCAGTTCCTTCTCTGAAATGATTTCTTCAATAGCTTGTAGTTAATCTCTTAACTGAGAGATTCTCACAAGGTATGATGTTATGTTGTCATCATCATTCATTTTCATGTCACGGAGCTCATTCTTCAGACTCGTTACTTGTCCAATGTTTCTGACGGAGAAGAGGTTAGCTAGGGCATCATACATCTTCTTAGATGAGTCAAGATGAGAGATGTAGGGTATCAAGTGGTCTTTTACAGAGTCCACTATGATACTCATGGCATTGATGTCATTATCTTTGAACTTCTCCATAACTGCAATGTTTTGAGGTTCCTTCTCTTTTCCTTCTTCAAATTGTGGTTCCATGATCTTTCCTTTCATGATATCCAACACTTTATTCTTGGCAAGGATGAGATCAATCCTTGTCCTCCATGCTTTGAAGTTAGAGGCCCCTTCTAACTTGTTTTCTAACTTCATAGAGTAGGTCATGACTGCTTTGACTTGGTCAACCTTTGACTTTGACAAAAAACTCAAACTTGATGTCTTAGCCTGTTGAGAGTACCAGGAGGTGCGCTAGGTTAGGGCGCACTAGGCTATCCAGAAATTTGGTCAATCTCTTCACTTAAGGTGCCTCAACAAGAGGGTTAGGGTTTCATTGTTGCGGCAAAAACTTGGACTGCAACTGCAATTGTAATTGAACAAATCCTCCCAATCTATCTTCCAGTGGTTAGATTGTCCAAAGATAGTGTGGGCCCATAACCTATTAGAAATAATAGGTGTGCTCATTTAACCATAGACAATATAGCAATATTGTCACCCAACCATAGGCTAAAGCCACCCTCAAGCACCTTAACCTTAACAAAGAATAATTTTGGAAGCAAACCCTAGGCCTAATAGCCAATCAAGGTAGCGTATCACTCTCCAGAGTTAACATACCAAGCAGAAAGTCCAAACCATAACCAAGAGAGAGTCCAAGACTGAAACCGAAAATACAAGTTGCAGTAGCTACAGCTGCAGCTACTCTCCAGACTTGCGCACAACTAAATTTTTGCAGTTGCGAGTTGTGTATGTCCAAATGAGCTCTGGCATCCTGTATTTATATTGTTCCTCCTTAGCTGTCTGGGCCAACTTCTCATTCTAGAGGCTAAAAACTCAATATTAAATATTTCCTTTAGCCGACTTGTCTTCTAGGGTTATGTCCAAAGCTTTAGGGTTTCTTCTTGCTTCCTGGAATATTCTATTCTTGTCAGGGTTACACGTGGAGGTTAATACCTCCCACAGCTACCATAATATCAACACCAAGATCACTCCAATAGTGCGCACAAGAGACTCCAAGAGAAAAGAGAAGTAGAACGAACCTTTTCAAGAGGTATATCCCACAGATTGTGAGATGTTATGATCATCCAAATGATTTGAGCGCTTCCTTTATATATATGAGGCAACCAAGCACTATAATCCACAATAATAAAATGAAAAGACACCAATCCATGATAAAAAGTGGGGCCAACACCTCAAATAGACTCTAAAAGCAATAATACATGCAAATAAAACATCATAGGGTCACACGTGTGGTGACGTCAAGCCTCCAATGGGTGAAGAGAGCCTCCCAAGGCCATATGTCATCGTCCAAGGTGCAAGCAAGGTGGAAGAGTGCCATGTCACATCTCAAATCATCATATGGTGTCCAAGTGACAAGCAAACCCCGACATCACCAAACCCCAAATCTCATGAAGCACCACAAAACATGGTGTAAATGATTTCGAAACAACCCAAAAACCAACAGCCCTAATACTATGAGCAAATTAGAGAGAACATGTTTAAGTTGGACCTACAAACCTACATGGACACTCATTCAGTGTTCAATGAGGATCACCTAAAGCTCTAAGAGAGCTTCAATGCTAAACGTGATAAAGAAGAATTGGCCGCCCTTGGTCCTAAAGAGTTGGTTGCGGAAGTTGGCATAGAGAAAGAAGAATATACAGTTCTATAGTGCAAAGGGCGAGCTACTAGATCGGGAACCTTGAAGCTTTACAAGATCAAGCTAAAAGAACAGTCACCCATCGCTGACAAATGGTACACCTAACAATAGGTTCAAGTGAAGTTTCCTCAACCAACATGGGCACCCATTCAGTGCTCAATGAGGATCACCTAAAGCTCTACAAGAGCTTCAATGCTAAACATGATAAAGAAGAATTCGTCGCACTTGGTCCTAAAGAGTTGGTTGTAGAAATTGGCATAGAGCAAGAAGAATATACAGTTCTATAGTGCAAAGGGTGAGCTACTAGATTGAGAACCTTGAAGCTTTACAAGATCAAGCTAAAAGAACAGTCACCCATCGTTGACAAATGTTACACCTGATAGTAGGTTCAAGTGAAGTTTCCTCAACCAAAAGGACAAGGGACCAACAACTCCTAAGTAAGAAGGTTGGATCCATAGAAGAGCTAAAGAACGACATATTCATGATGGAGTTGTGCTAGAGAAAATTTCAACTTAGAGAATTTCTAAGTATGAGAGCACATGGTAGCGGCAACTTTGCACCTATTAGAGAGACAATCATTTGTGATATAGACACTTCTATTTAAGCTACACACACCTAGATGCAAACCAAGGGCCACAACATTGGGCACAATATACACAACTTAGTTCAACACAAGCATGTTGAAGTGGTAGAGGTAGCTTAGGGAATGGTTATGAATGGAAGCTCAACCGTTATAACAGGTCGTCACATCTTCTCTCTGTCTCTTCATCTTCCCAACACTTGTACATTATTGTATTGATTATATGTGAACATACGCGATGTGAAACACCCTTACCACCTTGTATTCCCTGGGCATGTCTTATTATTTATACACCTCCCTTAAAATGTAATCGTGTTGGTGTTTATGGTGGATGATGGTGGACAGATAGTTGTTAGTTGGTATTTTCTTCATGATGTTTGTTCATAGCATTGTTGTACATACTTATTTCTTAAAGAAATTTCAGATTTGATATTCTGCCCAAATCTTTGTGCAAATTGTGTGCTATTGTATGATTCATTTCTATTTGTTTGATTAGATTCATTATTCGTCATGCCATAACATAGTGACTATGTACGTAAGATAAAAGGTATTGCATCTTTTGTTGTGGATGGACTAATTCTGCTAGGCACTATATCCTATATTATGCAGGCGCTAATGTAGTAATCCAATTGGTGATACAACAAAAGTGCTATGCAGAGCAAAGCAATAGATAGTACTAGGTCAGTTCAGATTTTGTTGATGCTTGGAATAATTGTAATACGGCTAGTTTGTAAATCATTATGCTCGAATCTAGTCAAAAACTTATTGGTTCTGATTTTAGAACATGGAACCAAAGAATGATAGACAGTTTCCAGTATAGATGCCTCTTAGGGGTTGTCACGGGAAAAGAAATCAGAGACCCTAATGAAGAGGGAGAACTGGAAGCGCTAGCAAGCTAGGTGATTTTCCAATATAGGACACTTGATGCAAAGAACCGTGAAGCAATCATGCTCATCAAATTATTTATGATTGATGATATGTTGTCAGAAGTGTTGCACGGTGAAGAAGCCTACACCATTTGGAAGCAATTGAGAGAGATGCATGAAACATCAAATAAAGGTAGAACTTTCTTCCTTGAAAACAAACAAACTGGTTTGACAATTATAAGAATATCCAATTTAAGTAGGATGGAATAAGGTAATCCATTTAGGATGAAATAATATTATATTGAGTAAAATGTATAAGAATGAGATGATTGATTACAATGACAATGAGGGCCATATATACCCTGCAGTAGTGCACTTTCATTAATAGACAAGTCTTTTGGATAAATCATGTATTTTCATTATGATGTATTAATTATTAATATTTAATATTATTTATTTATATCTATATATTTTATATATTTGTGTTCGTTACATAGCCTTCCCCTTTAGAAATGCTTTGTCCTCAAAGCATGTTTATGGACAGGTTTATGTCTTCGTTCTAGCTTGCAATGTCTTCACATGATTCTCTGTTTTTGGTGTTGTCAGGATTGACGATACGAGACGATATGAATGACGAAGAGTTGAACAGAACTGTCGAATTGTGAAAGGATCAGACCATCCTAATTCAATCTTTTGTGGAACGTTGCTCTTCCACGATGAATGGTTATCATGAGACTAAATTGCATTGGTATCAATATTTTTCGAATGATAAGTGAGTCGTTTTTGTCCTGAATGACATTGAGACTCTGACCGGTTAAGATATCTACTTGTATGATTTGGATGTCGATAAGGATTTCCTATAACATCATTTTCCCTTATGATACTTGTAGCATTTTCTTCGTTTAACTTCAATATATGTTTTTCTTCACGCACTGATGTTGCTTTATTAATGGCTGAATTTCGATTAGTAAGTATACCTGGAGCTTCCATCGTTTGTACTCCAACATCTGATGTTGTCTTTTTTCAGTTGATTTGTAGCTCTTTGAGTTGTGACGGGGATTGGATCTGTAATTGTTCCATTTTCTATAATTTGGATTTGTTCATTTGAAAACTTTGATGCTTCCTTTTCTATAAGCAGTCCTAACTTGTTTTCCAAAGACTTCTTATCATTCTTAAGCTTTTTTATTTGCGTAAGTAGGTTTTGATTATGATTTTTTAAACGCGAATTTTTTTCATCATCTGATTTGTCAATATCTTTATGTCTAGATTTTCAAGTTTTTCTTCTTTCAACTTTCTGATTTGTTCTAGCATCCCTTGATTAAGATTCTTCAAATGAGAATTTTCTTCATTTTTTTCTAATAGGTTGTTCTCGAGATCTTGATTCTCTTGTTCCAACTTCTGAACACATTTTTTTTATCCTTTGACTTCTTGATCTATGTAAGTAGTTTTTGACTGTGTTCTTTTAAACGAGAAATTTCTTCATTTTTATCCGCAATAATTTAGTCAAATTCTTTTTGCATCCTTGATATTGACTTTTGATTTTCTTGAAGTATTACTTTTGAGATATCGTTAAATTCTTTTGGTGTTACTGAATTTAGTTTCGATGTAGTGTCTTGGAATGTCATCATCTTATCCTTATAGGGAAACGTTACAAACTTTTTCTCCATGTTCAAGATGAAGATACCTAGATTTTTAAACCAGGGTAACCCAATAATGATGTCGATTTCTTCTTTATACATAGTTGTAACATAGAATTGAGATATATATTCATATTCATCAAGTGTCACTTGTAACTCCTTAATTTGAAAAATATATTTCTTTTCAATTATATTTGGTTTTGGAATCAATAATTGATTTTCCAAATCAATATTAATGTAATTTTCATTATAGTCCAAGTTGATAATGATGTTAACGTCTCTTCTTTGAATACTCCCCTTTAATGTAGAAAAACTGTAAGATGAAATTGGACAACCTTCATAAAAAATCTTCGTTCTTTCATTTTAGAATTGTCCATTTTTTTTATCCCCTTATAACTCCTCTTAGAATATATATATATATATAACCCTTTTTATACTTTATAAAAAAGTAATTTATGCTTTAACTTATAATAATATAACAAAATCTCCTTTATAGTAATTTCTTTTTGTTTTAAATTTTATATAGTACTTCAACCCCTTATAACCTTTTGATTGAATGTATATATAGTCACTTAGTATTTATCTATCACCTTTTTTATTTATAAAAATATGTGTCACCTTGAGACTTCACCTTTGAAATCACTTTTTTTTAATTATTCTTTTCCCTTTCTATTTATAGTAGATGCTTTTTAGAAAAGTCACGGCTTATCTTATTTTTCCTTGATACTCTTTTTAAAAACCTTGAATATAATTTTTCTTGTAATTTCTGTACTCTACTAAAGGTAATTTAACTTTGATTTTGGCTTGAATCAACGAAGGTTGACTTTTTTTAGTGACTCCAACCATCACAATTTTTCCTCTAAAATGGTCTTCACGACTCAATTAAGAAGAAATGGAGGCGGCCCGACTCAAATGGTGGCTTAACCCTTACTTTCTCCCAATCCGGCAATGAAAAACGTGGCATCAAATATGTGCACTGACTTTGATGGCTAACTGGTCTAGATTTTTGCATCTGTTACACGATTTCCTTAGAATGGCGGCTAGTATTCTCCAATTGTGACCTGTACGGAGGTGGAATTAATGCTTGAATCTTAACGGCAAAGGAATTGGTACGATTTGTCGTTTGTACGGAATGGTGCGATGGTTTACGGATCAATTGTGATTTCCTTTTTGCTTTTGTTTGCTTTATTCAGTCAAGACAATGTTTTTTAAATGCTTCCAGTAATTATAACAGCTAGCTAGTCCAAATGTACTTTCTTTGATGCTCTGCGTTTAAATTTGTTGTATGTATGCGAATCAGATACTGGCGATACTTATGGTTGTTATTTTTTTGTTCTTTTTTTATGATAGACAACCTTATTTAGCCTTGAATTGTGATATCAACAATATCTGAATTTTCTTTTTAAATTTGCAATGGAATAGTTCTTCTCTCGCCAAATTCTGAATTTTTAGTGGCCAACAGCCTGTTTGTAGTCAAAGACCTGAAGAAATCAGAGAAACCTTGAAGAATTTGAGTGTGGTCAAAGACCGGATCAGAGAAACTCTGAGAAATGGAGGTTGGCCAAAAGCCAATCAGCCAATGGCCTGGATCAGAAAAACAAGACTCTGATATCACTGTGACAAACAAACTTGTTTGACAATTATATGAATATCCAATCTAAGTAGGATGGAATAAGGTAATCCATTTAGGATGAAATAATATTATATTGAGTAAAATGTATAAGAATGAGATGATTGATTACAATGATAATGAGGGCCATATATACCCTGCAGGGGTATAGACATGTCTTTTGGATAAGACATCCAAGACATGTATTTTCATTATGATGTAATAATTATTAATATTTAATATTATTTATTTATATCTATATATTTTATATATTTATGTTCATTACACTACACCATTTGGAAGCAATTGAGAGAGATGCATGGAACATCAAATAAAGGTAGAACTTTCTTCCTTTAAAATATGTTGTTTCAATAAATATGAAAAGGAGATTCCATTCTGGAACACATTTTAAAGATTAAAGACATAAGAGATCAATTACAGACCATTAATAGAAAAATAGATGAAGAATATCTAGTTGTTATCACCTTGAAAAGTTTTCCTCAATCTTTTGAAAAATTTGTTGAGACATTGAATGTCACACTAGAATCAAATGATATTACTTTTGAAAATTTGTACGATAAATTGCTTCAAAAAGATGGATGGGAGAAGCAATTTTGCAATGGCAAGTGGTAGCAAAGCTTTAGAGAGTTTCCCTTGCTGCTAAATTTAAGGGCAAGTGAAAGTTTGGCAACCAAAAGATGGAATAAGATATTCAACTACAAATAAATCCATAAAAGAAATAGTGTTTTTACTTTTGGAAAATTTGGCCATATGAGTAAAGTGTGTTGCAAACAATTGTGGGATGACTAACCCAACCAAAGGCCCCAATCTGAAAAAGGGTTAGCAATCCAGAAAGAAGCAGGCCAATGTTGTCAAGCACAAAGAAGAAGAATTATGTGCCTTTCTAGCAATAATCAAGGGTGCAAAGGGTGGTACGTCTAATCATTGGTATATTGATTCTAGAGGATCTAAACACATGACTTACCACAATGAGTAATTTATTGATTTTGTAGAAAATAAAACCAAGTCTAATAAAATATTGTTTTTGGCATTGGTTACGAATAATTTTCTGAAGGTAAAGGCAATGTACAAATTAATATCACTCAAAACACATTGTTGTTCATGAATGTTTCTATATTCCTAGTTTGGAGAAAAACTTACTTTTAGTCAACGAAATTACAAAACATAGTAGATGATTGTATGTAAACTTTCCAAGGTGAGAGATGTTTGGAAATAGACAAAAGAAACAATGATAAGATTGCAATCAGAGTAAAGGAGCAGGGCCTATATAGGTTTATCGATGATGAAGAAGCAAAATCACACACCTTGTTGGCCAACAGCAGAAGAAACAATAGTGCATTGTAGCATCAAGGTCATTGTCATTTGAATTTTCCATATCAGCCTTACTTACAAAAGGAAAAATGATCTTTGGCTTACCAAAGATATAAGAGAAGGAGGAGATATGTGAAGCTTTCCTTACAAGAAAACAACACTAATTGGCATTTGAAGAAGGGAACGCTTGGAGGGTAAAACAATTTTCAAATAAGGTGTGCACATGTTCAACTGAACAGAATCCAAAATCCATTGTTATGAAGCTTATAACTTTAGAATCTAATTAGTGATTTAGGTTTGTCCTCTATGTTTCTTTGTCCACCATGCAAAATGGCTAGTCTTCAGGTACGGATGGGCTTCCTTGTCAGTCTTGCAAGATGATGTGGGATTATATTGGTGATGGTTTTTGTAATTTGGCCTCTGAAGTGTTTGCTTCTGTTCAACTCTCAAAGTTTGTCAATCAAAGGTTGATCAACCTTATTTCAAAGAATACAGCACGGGATTCCATTGGTGTTTGGTGGCCTACCACCTTGCTCACTACTGCTTATAAAATTATGGTCAAGGCTTTGGCTGGGCGGATCTGTGCAGTGGCCAAATATGTGGTTCGTTGTGAACAAATAGGATCTGTTCAAGGGAGATTCATTCTCGACACTGTAGTTTCTACTTGGGAGGCCATGGAATGGTCTAGGGAGACTGGGCAGCAATTTTTTACCCTAAAAATTGATTTTGACAAAGCATATGATTAGGTAGATTGATCCTTTATTTCAAAGATGTTGATTTGCTTGGTTTTGGCCCTCGATGTGTTGGCATGGTGAATGTTAGAGTTTGGCTCAAGCATGAGGTTTAATTCATTTTAGCATTTACTTGAACCATACACAATGACTGCAGCAACAATAACTAGCTGCAGTAAACTAAGATCACAAGAAGAATAACCATGCACAAGAACATAAGAAATATATTGGGAAACCCTTCTGCACAAGGGAAGAAAACCCAGCAATCCTTTGTTATATTCTCAAGAGAAGATCCCCATCCACCACCAAACCTAGCACACAAAAGGGTGCTACTATGATTGAGAAAACTAGCTCTTAGAAAAGTGTGAGCTGCAGTTCTCATAATTTCATACCTCAACTTCTGAAATCATGAGATGACACAATAATGAGTGTAATCCTCAATGGGGATTCACCTTTATTTATACAACAACTGACACAGCAAAAGGTGTGTCTATTGGCACAATAGGGCCGACCTCAATAACTCAATAATATAATAAATATAATTAATAATTACACAATATTAATTATCTTTACATGGTGGGGCCGACTTGTATCCTTTACATCATAATTAGGGTTACAAGTAAATCTTACACTTAGACAATATAGCAAGGGATCCACACGTCCACTAGTGCTCAGCCACTAGGGACACGTCCACACGTGCTCAGCCACAAGGACGTCATACTCAACAGATCTCTATCTCAACTGAGTCCACAGGTGAATCATCTAGAGTACCACATCGTCTCAACTCTCACATAGAGGAGAACGATACACCCATCACATGGGCACACTCAACCACTGGGGAACGACTCAACTCTCACACAAAGGAGAACGATGCCCCATCACATGGGCATACCCAACATTGGGCTCTCTCACAAGTCAACTCAACTCAGTCACAGAGGAGAACGTATCCTGGAGGATGTCTCACGACAATGCAATCATCAACAATCCCTCTCAACTAGGGAGGCATTCTCCACCAGGACAAGTCTCTCACGAAAGTACTCGACCTTCATCCTAGCAAGCGGTTTGGTGAAGATATATGCAATGTGCTCATGCGTAGGAAGGTATTGCACGTGTACTGCTTTCCTTTGCACCATGTCTCTGATATAATGATATTTTATCTCAATGTGTTTCGATTTATCGTGAAACACAGGATTCTCAAAGAGCTTCACACATCTCTGGTTATCACAATGAATAATGATAGAATCCATCTCATGATCAAATAAATATGCAATGAGCTTGCAAAACCACACTGCTTTGCGGACTGCCATACTCAACGCTATGTACTCTGCTTCTGCGGTACTCAAAGCCACAGAGCTATGTTTCCTGCTGCACCAGGAAACCATGGCAGACCCCAATGTAAAACAACAACTGGATGTGCTCTGTCAATCCACTGCACTCCCTGCCCAATCTACATCGGCATATCCCTGCAATCTCATGTCGACACTGGAGGCATATCTCAGACCATATCCAACTGTGACTCGTAGATATCTCAATACATGCTTCACTGCTATCCAGTGAGTCTGTCTCGGCTGACTCATAAACTGACTAAGTACATTCACTGCATAGCATATATCAGGTCTAGTGTTAACCAGATACATCAATGATCCAATCAGTTGTCTGTAAAGATGTGGATCAATCTCGCCTGAATCGGAAGAAGCCTCAGTCATCTTCTTCAAGTTCATCACCATCGGTGTAGGCATGGATTTGCAGTCCATCATCCTAAATATCTCCACTATATATTTTCCTTGACTCAGGAAAATCTCATCAGTCCTCTGCCACAAATCTCGCTTTGTATTTCTCGACACTTCCATCAGTTGCATGTTTGATCTTATAGATCCACTTGGAAGTCACTACAGACTTCCTTTCTGGTCTCGGAACAATATCCCACACATCATTCTTTATGATGGAATGATACTCTTTTGTCATGGCATCTTGCCATATCTGTTGACTATTGCTTCTCATGACAGGAAGGCTCAGTATCAATGATGTGGCACATAGCTGAAATGTAGCTCGAAAATCTCTGTGGTCTCTTGCTCTCTCGGAATGTGCCTTGAGGAGTTGCATGTCCCTCTGCCTCCTACAGAGTTTGTCGAGCCCAGNACACTTCCATCAGTTGCATGTTTGATCTTATAGATCCACTTGGAAGTCACTACAGACTTCCCTTCTGGTCTCGGAACAATATCCCACACATCATTCTTTATGATGGAATGATACTCTTTTGTCATGGCATCTTGCCATATCTGTTGACCTATTGCTTCTCATGACAGGAAGGCTCAGTATCAATGATGTGGCACATAGCTGAAATGTAGCTCGAAAATCTCTGTGGTCTCTTGCTCTCTCGGAATGTGCCTTGAGGAGTTGCATGTCCCTCTGCCTCCTACAGAGTTTGTCGAGCCCAGGCAGGCCTTTTATGGCCTACTGCAATGTCTCTGGGAACATCAATTGGAGCTATGGGATCAACTGGATCAGTAATTGTCTCCCTCTGAATTGTTGAAGGGGGAGAAGGTACTGCTTCTTCCTTCTTCTCGTTGTTTGACTCCCTCTGAAGTCGGAAGGATAAACATCTTCCTTTTCCAGTGTTGTTAACCTGGAGACATCCCATGTCTTCTCAGGTCCTCTACTACTTCTACAGAACTTTGTTGGCCTCTCGTACTAAGATAATAACCAAGATGACCTCCCATAGGGATAACAATCAAAGTGGCCTCCTGTACTAGGATAATAACCAAGATGGCCTCCTATAGGGATAACAACCAAAATGGCCTCCTGTAATAGGATAACAACCAACCAAGAAAAATGGACTCACGTACTAGGGATAATGGTCCAAGTCCTGAGGGCTCCCACACCAGGGATAATACATTCATTATCAAAATGCAAGCAACTACAAAGTAATGAAATCAAATAAGGAATGTAGTACAAGACTTACCTTAGTCTGCAATCATGCTCAATCTTGCTTTCGGACCTCCTGAGAAAGTTGAGATAGAGAAGAACTCCTTGTCGTTCTTGCTTGCATTCCTTGACTTCTTTTGAGGTGGTTAATGTTGTTTTCTTTGCACATTAATAGTTGCAGGTCTAGTCTCCTTGAATAATGTGCACTTATAGCACACACTCAAAAGTCACATCAAGGATCATTCTTGAAATCTGCAATGTACCTCTCATATCAACTCTCTTCAAGCTTTCATCATTTGGACAGTACTTCATGTTTGATAATTTTGCAAATGTGTCATATCACATCATCTTCATAGCTCACCCAGAATTATCACCTGGACTTGTATCTTCACATCTCACTTTGGAGCACGCCCATTGGCAAACTCAGGAGTTCGTTGCCTCAGAACAACCTTAGGTCTGCTTCAAATTTTCCTCTTAGCCTACTCGGATCTGTGCCCTCAATGTCAAACCTATAACATGCTTGATATGGATGCCAAAACTACATAGACCTTGCCTAAGATTACTCTAAAACTGCACAAAATAATAGGTCTAGAACATGTTGCAATAACTCTGTAACAGCCCTGATATTCACTCCAAAATTATGCTCTAAAAATAGACTTTGATCAATGTTGAAAAACAGATATTAGACTAGGCTTCAATCTTGACTTATTGCCTCAGAAAACACACCCAGAACAACACTGAGAAGGGGTTAGAAACTCGGGCTTATTGTTCCTTATATTTGTGCTAAATATTTTCTCATCTTGTAATGTCCCCCACCTCTTGATGAAGAGGTTTGGAGAGACTCGGTAATCTAGTCATCCCCACTAGACTATAGTCTCATGCAGCATGGGGAAAAGTCAGCTAAACTCAATGTTATAATTTGAAGTTGACTTGAAAAAGTAAAAAGTAACTCACTGAAGGATTAGAGCGCTTGAGGTTGAGTTAGGAGTTGAACCTAAGGGTTAACTTAACTCAACAAAGGAATAGAAAGGAAGTATAAAGGAAAGCCTAGGGCGCACCTCTCATTCATCTTGGATTATTATGCATTTGGCTTTTGGGCTCTTGAGCACACAGTTTTGAGAGTTTTAAGAATACAAAAACTAGAGAACAACTCGGTGGTGAAAGATTCCACCTATCTTGTTCCAAGCTTGGTCTCGGGGATGCAATACTCCACCCACACCATTCTACAGCAATCCCAGGTACCATCATTCATCCAGGAGAGCAGCAGGTCGTACCCTTGAGGGTTTCCAGTAAGGGCGCGCATCATTCTTTGGAGGGAGGTTCGATCCAAAGGTCTAAGAGGGCTTTTGGAGATTTGAGCACTTGGGTATTCTTGTATCTTCTTGTCATGAGCATTTTGTAGCAGCTCATATCTTATCTACTGGATCTATCTGATGTTATTCCAGATCTGCATCCTCATTGTATCAGGTTCTTGCTTATTCTATCAATAAAGGTCAGATCTATGTTGTTTGGTTCCATATCTTGTGTTAATGGTCATATATTGTATTTCCATTGATTATGTCTTCAGATCTATGCTTGATAACTGAATATAAACCCTAAGGCCGAACTTAAGAAGTCAACCTGCAAGTAAACACACAAACATAAGTTAATCAGTGGTCAGTTAGTGTTCCAAGCGAAAACAATTGGCTTGGGAACATTACACATCTTCACGCTAAATAGACTTTAGGCTTGTGCTGAGAATGCTCTTAAGTGCTCTTAACCAGATCTAAAATTTGCTTGGATTTGTCTTAAGATATCTCTTCTCTGGATACTCCTGAAACTCCTCTTAAATAGATCTCAAACTTAAGCCTGGAAATGACTTGGAAAGTTGCTTACATTCCTCAGGAATTGTGCCTAAGAACAGGCCTGTAATACCTCAGGACAGTCCTTAAATTCACCTTAAATTAGTCCTTAAATTTGTGCCCAAAAATACTCTTGTAGGAGATCTGTAGTTTGCTGACAGACTTCATTATTGCTCGAGTATGCACCGGAAATTTAGCTCCGGAAAGACCTCAGATCTCCCTCAAAACCGGACTGCAGTTATAGATCTGTAGTTAGGGGTTCTTCTAGCTACGGCAGCCTCAACCAGGTCTGCGGTCATGGCTGGGCTTGCTCCCCAAGCCTACAACCACCCTATCTTTGGACAGTCGGTTGTTAGGGTCTTCTGTAGCAGCCCTAGTGGGGTTTCTTCTTGCTGCGGCTGCCTTAAACTTCACTTCAAAAAGGTCCGGCCCTTTCCTCACACTTGTTTGCTATAGGTCTGCTGTTAACCAGGGCTCGGCCAGCTCTAAAATTTATCACAGAAATTTCAGAGAGAGGGTCTAGCCCTTCCCTTTTACTGGCGGTGGGGTTCTTAGTAGCTCAATCTCCCACGGACTTCCTTCATGACTGTGCAACGGTCATCTTCAGGACCTGTTCTGATACCATGTTAAAGTTTGGCTCAAGCATGAGGTTTAATTCATTTTAGCAGTTACTTGAACCATACACAATGACTGCAGCAACAATAACTAGCTGCAGTAAACCAAGATCACAAGAAGAATAACCATGCACAAGAACACAAGAAATATCCTGGGAAACCCTTCTACACAAGGGAAGAAAACCCAGCAATCCTTTTCTATATTCTCAAGAGAAGATCCCCCATCCACCACCAAACCTAGCACACAAAAGGGTGTTGCTATGACTGAGAAAACTAGCTCTTAGAAAAGTGTGAGTTGCAGTTCTCATAATTTCAGACCTCAACTTTTGAAATCATGAGATGACACAATAATGAGTGTAATCCTCAATGGGGATTCACCTTTATTTATACAACAACTGACACAGCAAAAGGTGTGTCTATTGGAACAATAGGGTCGGCCTCAACAACTCAATAATATAATAAATATAATTAATAATTACACAATATTAATTATCTTTACATGGTGGGGCCGACTTGTACCCTTTACATCATAATTAGGGTTACAAGTAAATCTTACACTTAGAAAATATAACAAGGGATCCACACATCCACCTGTGCTCAGCCACAGGGACGTCATACTCAACAGATCTCTATCTCAACTGAGTCCACAGGAGACTCATCTGGAGTACCACATCGTCTCAACTCTCACACAGAGGAGAACAATATACCCATCACATGGGCACACCCAACCACTGGGGGACGACTCAACTCTCACACAGAGGAGAGCGATGCCCCATCACATNACAAGGGATCCACACATCCACCTGTGCTCAGCCACAGGGATGTCATACTCAACAGATCTCTATCTCAACTGAGTCCACAGGAGACTCATCTGGAGTACCACATCGTCTCAACTCTCACACAGAGGAGAACAATATACCCATCACATGGGCACACCCAACCACTGGGGGACGACTCAACTCTCACACAGAGGAGAGCGATGCCCCATCACATGGGCATACCCAACACTGGGCTCTCTCACAGTTCGACTCAACTCAGTCACAAAGGAGAACGTATCCTGGAGGATGTCTCACGACGCTGCAATCATCAACAATGAACAGCCTCTTCACCAATGTTTCGGCTTTTGTATCTGTCAACAAAACACTTTCTCCATGGAACTTCTTGCATCACTCTATTTTTTAGGGGCATCCGTTGGCATTGTATTTGTATGTCCTAACTGTAGATGTGTTGGGTTATTTGTTGGAGGTCACTTGTATTGCAGGGCAAGTACATGGTATTCTTATCCCTGATGGCTCAGAGATAGTTAACAATCACTTTGTTGATGACTCTCTTCTATCGGTCAGAGAGGAGAAGGATTGTTGATGGTTCCCTTGCTTGTATGGATACTTGTTGCTCTGCCTCAAGTGCCATGGTCAATGCTCATAAAGCTGACTTTTGGTTAGAAGGGGTGGATGTCCCTTTGGACTAGATCCACATTGCTTGGTCTTATATTTGCCCTCGGGTCATTGTTATCCGTTTGGGGATTCCCTTTGGAGTATGATCTTCACCTATAGCCATGTGGGATTTGTGTTTACAGAGCTTGTGGAGCATGCCACATGTTTGGCGTCATAAATACCTCCACTTTTTCCAAGCTCATTGTTGTCGGTCAAATTCTTCAGGCCTCTCATGTGTACTATGTTGTACTATGTCTCTCGCTTGTTCTCCAACAACATTTAGTTCCGATGGCTTGAGCAGATCTTGCAAGCCTATTTGTGGTCTTAGTATGGTGGGGAGTGGGGCCTTCCATTGGTTCATTGGGATGTTTGTATTATGCCCAATGAAAAGGGAGGGCTTGGTTTGATTGATGTTGCCACTCAGAGGACCATTCTGGCAACTAAGTGGATGGTGTAGTATCTTGGGGGTTTAGTGCCTTGGCAAGTCATGTTTCAACAATAGATGCTTGCAGCATAGCATAGAGGTAGAGTATGAGGGGTCTTTGGCTTACGCAATATACTTTTGTCTCTCCATCTATTTCAAGTGTTAGGCTCCCTCATTTTTAGGAGCATCTGATCAGCTTGGAAAGCTATTGCAGGCTTGGTTCGTTGGCAGTGGGAGGGCAACTAAGTCGGTTGGGACTTATCTTGTCGACCCGTTTGGACTTGGAGAACTCAAGGTTCGCTTGTGGCATCACTGCCACATTTCCAAGCTAGTAGGTTGAGCAGGAAGGACATCTTTTTCTAGGGTGATTTGTGGGATTCTACCTCTTGTTCTTGGAAAGAGTGGCATGCTCTTGCTCAAGAGCATGGTCTCCTTGCCCTTGATCATCTCTAGATTATGGAGCTATGAGGATTTATCCCGAAGACTGCGTTATTTAAGTGAACACTGGGATGTCAGGGTTGTTTTGGAGAGATTGGGAGTGGTGCTTTGGTCATGTACTTTTATAGTATGATTCCAGTCATCAATACTCTGTTCTTCATTAGAGACATCCATTGTCCCTAGACCTTAATGCTTGCTAGCTTTCCAGAGATTCAGAAGATAGATGGATTCCTCGCCTTCACAATGTGTGGTCAATTCAGTTTTCCTACAAGTTGAGAGCTTTTGCATGGTTGATGATTTACTAGGGGGTTCCATTGTAATGTTCCCAAGCCAAGATGTCAGGAACATCACGTTTTGCATGAGTTTTTAACTGTTTTCTGGTTGTGGCATTTCATCAAACACTTTGCTTATTATGATACTTTAGGTTGCGCTAGGGTTTGTACTGATGATTATTATATGTGTTTGCAGCAACAAATAAGAAGATATGGCAATGGAACATACCTCAACCAGATGCAATGTCAACAATACAATAGACAACTCAAAAATACCTCAGATCTCATATTATTCATAAAGAAGAAGACCTTGATACAATGGATCTGTAGATCTGGTACAATATAGCTAAGATCTAATAGCAAATGGAGATAACTCCCAAACAAGATGAAGAAGATAAGAAACAAGCCTCCAAAGGCCCTCCTGACTGCAATAGATGAACAACACACTGAGGTTCCTTCCTTCTAAAGTGCCAAACCCCAAGACTGGCTAAGTCACGCCCTGCTGGAAGACTGAATACCCTCAACAATTCGGCCCTACTGCTCAAGGCCTCCAAACACTCCGATGAAGATTCCAAACTGTAGATCGGGGTGAGTAGAGTGCCCTCCTGAAGTCTCACACCGAAATACCAAGACATGCTCCTCCAAAGGCTGAATCCCCAAGTGGAGTTGCACCTTCCTCAATACTGTCAAATTCTAATATTTCAGCCATGATGAAGGAGACCTCCAAATGACCTGAAACTCCCCAGAAAGATAGATCAGGGCACTGTAAGCCTTTAGGTGAAGTCTCAATGTCAGATCTGAAGTATAAGCCCTCTAAACTTAATAGATCTGAATCTGAATAGCGCCCTCCTTCTCTCCAAATCATGTCAATGCTCTAGGAAATCATCTGGACCATATAACTCTCTCAAAAGGCACTAGAAATAATGGCCAAGGCCCTACAAGTAAAACCCAAGTGCTCAAATCTCCAAAATCCCTCTCAAACTCCTAAAACAAACCTTCCTCCAATCAATGGTGTGCCCCCCTTGTTGGAAACCCTCAATGGTACACCCTCTCTCTTCCTGTACCTGTGGTTGGTGTAGAACATTCCTGAAACTGAGTAGATCTGAAGTAGAATAGTGTGGGTGGAGCATTGCATCCCCGAGACCAAGCTTGGAACAAGATAGGTGGAATCTTTCACCATCGAGTTGTCCTCTAGGGTTTGTTAAGTCAAAACCCTCAAAACCCCCAAGGCATGGGCTCACTAGCTAGAAGCCAAATATCAAAATGATAATCAAACATGAATGAGAGAATAGAGGCCCTTGCCTCTCTTTTATCCTTCCTGCTCACCTTGTCCCTCCAAAGTGACTTTTACTTTATTAATTATTAATCAATTAATTAAATTACTTTAATTAAATAATTAACTATTTTACCTCTGAAAAACACCTTATCTCTCCTTGTGGCTTCCCTGGCCACTGAAAGTCACTTTTCATCATCCTATCCTATAGTGTTGTTCTTCCCGATTGCAATGAGCTATTACACTAAGAGGTTCCTCCAAGTATTATGCCCAATATGACCTCCTTAGTGCATTTAATTAACCTATAGCCCAAAATAACTCAAAATCATGGAAATCGTCGGAATGCAACGAAACCAAAGCCGAGTTGTGTGGAATGGATCATAATGATGAAATAAGATGAGCAATGCAAGCCGGACCCCAAAATACCCCTCAATAGCTCCTGTACTCGGTATAACCTCCATCTAGCTACTCTGGTCATCATAACACTCTGTAATACCATGATGTCCCTAAGTGGGGACATTACATCCATCAAAGGCCAAACTGGCCAAGAGTGGGATTTATGATGGCCTTTCTCAAGTTTTCCAGCATTCAAAGACTGTTAAGCACATCTTTTGGGATTGTCAGTTTGTCAACAATCTTGGAAGCTTTCTTGATGCTCAGTGCTCAAGGTTGCTTCAAGACAGGATTTGCCTAAGGCCTGCCTTATTTGGTGATTGTTGTTCCAAGTTTGTCCTACATTTGCAGCGATATGTCATCGCTTGAGGGTTTCTGCCTTATTTATCCTTTGGAAAATTAGGTGCAAGGTCTGTTTCGCTCATGAGATGAGTTTTTTGTCTTCCTTTTGTTTTGTATGGTGAGATGAAGTTCGTCATCAGCTCTTGGCTAAAGGAGCTCTTTCAATAAAAGCTGCTCGATCTTTGGATTCAGCTGAGTATTCTAATTTGATTTCAGCACTAGTTTCTCTAAGGAAGAGGTTATAACTTATGACCTTCATTGTATATACACTTCCTTTTTGTTCAGCTTTTTGTAAATATCTTTCTGTAAATATAAGATATATATTTCAATTTAATTTATAAGTCTGTCAATTTGGACTATGTAGTATCATGTTATAATTTCGTAAGTGAGTTGTAACTTGTTTTGGAACTTGGGCATATGCCATATTTTGATTTCTTAATTGATACTTGGCACTTGTTTATTTCTAACAATATTTATGAACTTCTGAAATCAAAAATAGCAAAACCTTGTTTGGTATATAGATTGAATTTAATTTTTTCTTATCTATATTTCTATTTCTTAATATCATCACCCATGTTTTTGGGAACTGTAAATTTTTTTTTAGATTTTTTTAACTTTTAATATACATTTTATTGTCATCCCCTGAAAAAGTAGGGTGCACTCTAGCTTTCCCAGACACCCATTCCCACATCCCCCACGTTCTGGAAACTTGTGCAACTTAGAAAAATATATAATATACATCAGATAAAAATGAAAGCTGAAAGATGATTACAAGGTACAATGTCTAAGAGTATTTACTATTTATCTTTGTGGAAGAGAAGGTCACGATGAACAGCTGTGACTCCTTATTTATTAATAGATAATTAGTTAGGTATATGACACCAATATTCATAGGAGAACTTCATTTATTGGTTCCAGCATTCAGAGTTCCATTAGCATTATATTATTCTACAAAAACTTAAGTGGACTTCTGATAAATTCTTACTTCAATTAAACCACAGACTGTATGATTGATAGCGAGTTAAGGGAAATAACAGATATTTGGTCCTACTCTTCTACTGAAAAACTCTAGCTTCTCAAGGCATGTTTGGTGAAAAATGATACATATCAGAGCTGCAATGATAGCTCTTCTTCTTATCCACAAAGGAAGACAAAGTTAGCAGTGGTATCAAAAAGTTTATATCCAGTATTTGCAAATGGGAGGAACAGGAATCTGATCCTTGCAATGCTGATATATGCACTGGTTTGTTTCAATAGTTTTCAATCTTGATCTCTGTTTTGAACAATAGGGGTCTTTTAAATTTCCTATGTACAGGCTCTCATGGTTTTCTGTTAGCACTATTTGATCATCAAGCAAGGCCCCAATTTTAGAGAACCTAATGTAATCCAGACTGCTCGAGTTTAAGGTCTGACTGACCTTAGAGGACCCATTTGTATACTGTGGTATATACCAAAGAGAAAATCCTAAAAAATAAACACAACTCTACTCTATGAATGCTTGAATTTGTTATCAATTATATTGCCAAAAAAATGTAAAGATAGATGTAATAGTCAAAACCAAGCATTCTCAAATATTGCTAGATACTTCAATAAATACAAAAAGAACATATAAAAAGAATGCATGTGTATAACATGCATAAATTATATCATTATCAAGATTATGTTATTTATGTATAATTACTGACCTGCCACCAGATGTCTCTTCCTTTCTTCCATGGTGTGTTATCTTTATTTAAAGCAGCCTCATTTGCATATGTCAAACAGACACCTATCCAAACACAAAGTAGCATTCTATCAGAATATTTGCCAAATGTTTGAAAAATAAGATTTTAAATGTCAATGCAAGAGTTGCTCCCATGCACAATCTGGCTAGTTCGAAGCTGAGAAGAAACATGGCATACTCCTGAAATCAAAACATCATGTTTGTTGCAACCAAACACAAAGAGCCCGTGTCTAATACTGTTGTAACTTTCTCCATCTTACGAAAGATTTGATAAGCTTAACGAACAAACAGAAACTAACAGATAAAAAAAATTATAGGATAGATAAGATCATGTTATTAATGTCCAGAAATGACCAAAAAAGTAGGTCAATGGGATTCAACAGTAGACTGCAAAAGCAACTCCAAGAAGCTAGAAGACAAAAATAAATAAACAAAACTATTAAATAAGAGAAATAGCCAAAAGGGGCACATGCACATCTAAGGGCATATAAAAATGAGAGAGATGGGTGAGGAAGAAGCATGGAGATTTAGGGTTTTGCAGATCCTAGAGCCAGAAGATGAATAGGTAGACTACACTAGAGACTCTACCAAAGGTTTATCAGTCTTTACTAATGGAGTCAAGAGGGGGTCATGCAATGATTTTTTTCCTAAGTATAGCTCCCTTGATGGGCTTGGGGACAACCTAGGGATGTTTCAAGGATGTTGTTGCCAACTCTGAGAAACCCTCCTAGGTCAAAGGCACAAGGGGTATTTGATAGGACTGTCTCAGGAACAAGTCCTATAATAAAGTCGCACCAGGGTGCCATTGGTGAAAGGACCAAAAGGCAAGACGACTCTGATGTTTCATCAAACAAGAAGTATGCTCCTCCACTGGCAAACCAATGGAATGATTACAAGGTTGGAAAGGACTCAAAGGTCGCCTGCTGTGTCTTTCATCCTGATCAAAACTCTATGGTGCATAGTACAGAAGAATTGTTGTTAGAAAAGGTCGGTCGAGGTTTGGTGAAAGAGGTGTTGCTTGCTTCTAGTGAGGTGTTAGGCTGAGGGAAGAGAGAAATGAGTAGAATCTGAAGGTAGAAGACCTCTAATAAATTAAGAAAGGAGGAATAGGTGTCAGGAAGTGTGTGAAATTGTCAAAAGTAAAGACCAAACTAGTGCTAGGGGGGTGATATCACGATGGATAAGGTGGTTGATATGTCATGTAAAACTCTCATGAGACGCTTCTATGGATAATACATTTCAAAAAAGAACTTATCATGTTGGATTGAAAGTCAATGGAACCCTCTATTAGGATACACACCTAGTTTCCATACTTTGGTTAAAGGTTGGCTTGCATTCCATTTCAGAAATGAGGAGGATGTAGCGATGATATATAGGCGAAGCGGTTTTGGGGTTTAGCACTCTTAACATTGAAAAAATGGCCTCCAACCTTTGATCCTGGAATGGAGAGGATAACTAACCATCCAGTGTGGGTCAAGATCCCAGCCCTCACTTTGGAGCTCTGGTCAATGGAAGTGTTTAGTGCCATAGAAAATTGTATAGGAACCTTTTTAGAGGTGGATGATTTTGAAAAGAACTTTGCAGACACAGTAGCTCGCATCTCAGTGGAGTTAGATCCATATAATGGGCTGGCAAGGGAAATTGAAATTGAAGTGGGTAATCGAACTTACAGCCAAAATCTAGACTATGTCAATATCCCCTTTCACTACATCAAATGTCACAATTATGGCCATTTAGTGGAGTATAAACTAAGGTTTCATTGAAGTGTGTGGAGAAGGAAGAATAAGGCTACTTGTTGGAGAATCAAAGGATTAGGTAGATCAGAGAGCTAGTGTTCCAAGAGAGGTGGTGCCTAAAGACACCTTTACAGTGCTTAAGCACAACCAAACATAGCTTAACATACAAGGAAGTGTATAAAACCAAAAGATTCCATACACATACACATGTTCAAAATGATATCATAGATCAGCCCATAGGGCCATCTTATATAGCACTAAGATGTAACCAACTCCCTTGAAGTGAGGACGACGAGGTCCACAAAGATTGGTTAGGGCATGTTATAGCATATTTTGTATGTGGCATCAAAGGACCATTGTTCACGACACCTAACAAGATGACACCTATGGAATTTCTATGGACCAATTTGCATATCATGGTGCACATGTTCTTCTTGGTACTACCCTTATGATTGATCAGACTTTGTGTAATGTCCCTTTCCAAATAGGAGCTCCAAAGAGGAGGCTTAATGGTCTAAACCGCCCAGTTAGACTATAGCCAAGGCCAAAAAAGCGTAAACAGGGTTACTAGAGGTCACTCCAGTCAAAGGTGTTATGTCCGGAAAGTGACATTGAGCTAAAAATGGTTAAAAGCGCTTTTAAGTCATTATGAGCTAAAAATAGAACAGATGAGCTAAAATTAGAAGTCAACGGTGAATTAGGGTTTTAGCAGTGAATTAGGGTTTCAGCAGTGAATTAGGGTTTTGGAAAGCTATAAGAGAAGAGTTAGCGACTTAATTCATCATTATGCAGATTATGACTTGTCATTGAGGAGAGAGAGGTGCATCTCAGGAGAGATAGTTCAGTGGATTCCAGGAGGAAGACACCAGTTGGTTGATTTCGGTGTTGAGAGACACACCCTAGTCATCGGGAAGATCACACAGGTCTTCCATCATTCTTCAACAGCAGTTATGCAAGGTCCAGCAGCGAGGGCACATTTATCCAGGGTGAGGGCGCAACTCCTGAGGAGGTTTAGGGAAATGATTTGTCCCATCCAGGGAGAGTTCAGAGATTCCCCTCCGACCCAGTTGAGAGGAAGGCAAGGCGCATCTTTTGCCTGGTTCCTCATCAGATTCCGACGAAGGAATCATATGGGGCACATTTTCCAGAATTTATACGTGCGACACTTTTGGTGGACACATTCAGGGTTACCGAGCGAGCATCAGATCAGATTCAGGGAAAACCCTTTCGACCCATTTCCCAGTAGACCAAGGCGATCATTTTGAGACACATCTTGGCCGATTCCGACAGTGGAATCACTAGGACACATTTTGCCAGTGAGAGAGGGGCGCATTCCCCCAGGGGGATCCATCCGGGGTCCAGACCCACCAGTAGAGGGGCAGGTCAGTTACCAAGCCTGTGATCTAGAGCAGGGCGCACCATTTGGAACAGTTTTCAAGCCATTCCGAGAGGTATAGCTGCCAGGGCGAACTTTCCAGACTTACAGCAGTTACCGTACGAGCTACCATAGTTCTAGCTCATCCATTGATCCCACAGTGCTCATCTATTGTCGGGTATTATCATTTAGTTTGCTTATTGTATTCCGGCTAAGATCCTTTTGTCTTTTGATCTAGCCGAGTGATCCATTTTATTTAGCCGCATTCAGCCTTTGTACTCCACAGAGATATCATAATATAAACTTTGCAGTCCTTTGTCGCATTTGTTATTTGTATGATCATTTATATGTTGTAAACGATAATCCTACACACACATTAGCAGTGCTTCCTAGACTAGCCAAGTCAGGAACATTATAGTGGTATCAGAGCTTTAGTCCTGCTAGCCTGTGACTAAAGACAATGAGTGTAGCAGAAGACCCAGAGGGTTGGGAACACGTAGGTGACGAATATGTCACTTACAACAGGCGTAGGGAAAGAAGGTCTAGGCTTGATTTTCCTCCTTTTCCTCCTAGCTCAGAGGAAGATGAAGAGGCACACAAAGAAGCAAAGAGAAGGGCAAAGCGTGAGGCTGAGCGCAAGGCAGAGAGGATGTTAGGAGACAGATATGAGCGACTAGAGGGCAGTGGCAAGGCCCCCATGGAACCAGAGACAGCTTTCATGCAGGTTATCAGCAATATGTTAGCTAGTCAACGGACCATGTCTCAGTCCTTGGCACAGGTGGTTGATAGATTGGCTAGAGTGGGCACCCCGGACACACAAGCCCCGCATGCAGCACAGGGGAACTCAGGAGTAGGCAGTAGACCCCAATCACCCACTCGCACATACACCTCTACAAGTAGGATTCCCAGACCCTTGTTTCCCAATTTCCAGAGGGCACCCCCGGTAGCAGCACAATCGTCGATAGCACAGAGGCCGCCCACTCATGTAGAGGACATAACAGAGTATCGGAGGGAGTAAGCAGCATTGGGTCGTGACTTCCATCGGGACATGACCCTAGTCGAGTACTGTGGACTCAGACTCAGGAACCGACCCAGAGAGCCACAGAGAGGAGGACCGCAACAACAGCAGGGGCATAACATGGATTTCATCCGAAAAGTTGGTAAACTCACCATACCTTCTTTCGACAGATCGTCCAAATGCACCGCCAAAGCTTGGGTACAGAAGCTAGACACATACTACAAGCTCAATCAGATGACCGAGACAAAGGCCATCAATTTCGCAACCTTACACTTGGAGGGTGAGGCACACGAGTGGTGGTATCATGGATTGGTGACATTGGGTCATAGTCGCATCACCTCCTATAGGGAGTTCACAGAGAGGCTCATGGACAGGTCTGACAGGAGGGATCCCGAGATCCACTTCAGGGATCTAGCCCAGTTGAGACAAACTGGCACAGCAGATGCGTTTATCACAGAGTTTCAGCGGGTAGCCGTGGCAATGACAGATATATCAGAGCCTAGGTTGATCATGCTATTCACAGAGGGACTCACAGAGCCTTTGAGAGGATGGGTGAAGGCATACAGACCTCCCACCTTGCAGGATGCCATCCTTCACACTCGAGATTTGGCAGACTAAGTGCCAAAGACTAAAACCTTTTCCAAACCCTTCGTACCCCAGAAGGATCCAGACAGGAAGCCATTCCAGAGAGAATGGAAAGGCAAGGAGAAGTTGGATGATGAGACTAGGCGAGAGCTTATGAGGAAGAAGCTTTGCTTCAACTGCAGAGACCCTTGGGTCCCAGGCCACAGGTGCATGGGCAAGGGAGAGATTCATTATATTGAGGTGGCAACAGACAATGTGGACAGTGAGGAGGAGGAGCAGGATAATGGATCCACTAGCTCAGAGGAGGAGTTAGCACAGGAAGAGGAGCAGCCTCCCCATAGACCAACGACACCGGCAGGAGCCCATCCTCCAGTAGTCCCACAGCCGCCTGAGCAGGCTAACAGGAGGAAACCAACAAAGGGAAGAGTCATAGCGACCCTTTCTGGTGTTCCCAGATATGATACCCTCCAGATCAGAGGGACTATTCAGGGGCAACGGGCAATCGCCTAATAGATGGTGGGGCCACCCACAACTTCATCGACGCTTCACTAGTATCAAGACGGGCACTTTAGATAGAGGAGTTTGAGGGGTTTGATGTTGCAGTAGCAGATGGCCACACAGTGGAGTGTCTAGACAGAGTCCCAGACTTGGAGATAAAGTTAGGCAACTACATAGTGAGAGACACATTTTATGTGGTTGACCTATCTGACACAGATGTGGTGTTGGGAGTCCAGTGGATGATTAATTTGGGAAAAATCACCATCAATTGCCAAACCTTGGAGATGGGATTCAGAGACCATGACGGGAAGAAGGTTGTTCTAAGAGGTATGTCGACAGGAGCACCCAGGACAGTTTCAGCCAAGAGGATGTTAGAATATAGAAGATTGTGTGCTCATTTTACCATTGACAATACCCTTGTCACCCAACCATAGGCCGAAGCCACCCTTGTCGTACTTCTTTTGGGGTTTCTCTTTTGCATTGATCCTTGATTCTTCTTGAGCACAGCAAGTCCAAAGTTCTTCAATTGTTGGATACTCCTTCCTTGTGTTCATGCTTGCGGCAAATGCATCCCACGTTTTGGGAAGACCATTGAGTACTATGTTCACCAATTCCTTCTCTGAAGTGATCTCTTCAATAGGTTGTAGTTGATCTCTTAACTGGGAGATTATTACAAAGTATGATGTTATGCTGTCATCATCATTCATCTTCATGTCACGGAGCTCATTCTTCAAACTCATAACTTGTCCGATGTTTCTGACTAAGAAGAGATTTGTTAGGGTATCGTACATCTTCTTTGATGAGTCAAGATGNGATGTAGGGTATCAAGTGGTCTTTTATAGAATCCACTATGATACTCATGGCATTGATGTCAACATCTTTGAACTTCTCCATAGCTGCAATGTTTTGTGGTTCCTTCTCTTTTCCTTCTTCAAACTCTGGCTTCACGATTTTTTCTTTCACGATATCCAATACTTTATTCTTGGCAAAGATGAGGTCAATCCTTGTCTTCCACGCTCTGAAGTTAGAGGCTCCATCTAACTTGTTCTCAGACTTCATAGAGTTGGTCATGGCTGCTTGACTTGGTCAAACCCTAGATTTGACCAAAAATTCAAACTTCACGTCTTGGCTTGCTGAGAGTATCAGGAGATGCGCTAGGCTAAGGCGCACTGATCTGTCCGAAGATTAGGTCAATTCATTCACTTAAGGTGCCTCAATAAGAGGATTAGGGTTTCTGCAACTGCTCCTGCTAGTAACCCTAGCGGCAGTGTCTTGGGAATTGCTTCTGTTAGTAACCCTAGTGGCAGTTCCTTAACGAGCTCAATATCCTAGCAGCTATGTTTCCTTCCAGCGTTTTAGACTGAATGAAGGAGGTGTGGGCCCATAACCTGTTAGAATATAGAAGATTGTGTGCTCGTTTTACCATTGACAATACCCTTGTCACCCAACCATAGGCCAAAGCCACCCTCCAAGAACCTTAACCTTGACTGAGAATTACTTCGAAAGCAAACCCTAGGCTAGATAGCCAAACAAGGTGTAGCGCATCTTCCTCCAAGGACAGCGCACCAACAATAGCTAATCAGATAGTCCAAACCCTAGCCAAGAGATAGACCAAGCCAACACTGAAAATTGGTTGCTGCAGTAGCTGCACCTGCAGCTCTCCTCCACACGTGCGCACCAAACTGGGAACTGCAGTGCGCACCAGTTGCTACTCTGCAATTCTGAGATGTGTCAAATGAGAACCGGCGCCCTGTATTTATTGTGGTTCTGCCAGATTTGCTGGGGTCAACTTCTCCTTCTGGGTACATGTCTGTTCAGTTTATTATTATTATTTGTAGCCGACTTCTTCTCTTGGAAGCTAATAACCTAATATAAATTATCTTCTTGAGCCGACAAGATTTCTATGGTTATTAACCAACTCATTAGGGTTTTCTCTTGCTTTCCGGAGTCTTCTATTCTCGTCAGGTTTACACGTGGAGGTAAATACCTCCCGCAGCTACCATAATATTAACAGAGGATGGAGAGGATATTCAGACATGGGGAGGTAGCATATATCACCGAGTGTTTGATCACTACGCGGAAGGATTCAGAGGGTCGACAACAGTATCATACAGAGATCAAGAATTTGTTGGGACGACATCAACAGGTTTTTGACTCGATTCCACCAGGGAGACTGTTGATATTATGGTAACTACGGGAGGTATTTACCTCCACGTGTAAACCTGACGAGAATAGAATATTTCGGAAGGCAAGAAGAAACCCTAATGAGTTGGCTAATAACCCTAGAAGACATGTCGGCTCAAGAGGATAATTTGTATTAGGTTATTAACCTCCAAGAGAAGAAGTTGGCCAGAAGAAATAATATATACTGAATAGACAGATACCTAGAATGAGAAGTCGGCCCAGGCAGTTAGCCAGAATTACTATAAATACAGGAGGCTAGTCTTCATTCTAGTAGGCAATCTCAAAATTGCAGAGCAGCACTTGTGCGCACTGCAGTGCCCAGTTTTGTGCACAGGTTTGGAGGAGTGATGCCATTGCAGCTGCCGCAGCTAGCAGATCACGTATGGCTTGGACTTTCTCTTGGTTTGGTTTTGGACTATATGATCAGCTCTTGTTGGTGCGCTATCCTTGGGGAAAGGTGCGCTACCCTTTGTTTGACTATCTAGCCTAGGGTTTGCTTCCGGAGTGATTCTCTGTCAAGGTTAAGGTGCTCAGAGGGTGGCTTTGGCCTATGGTTGGGTGACAATAGTGATATTGTCAATGGTAAAACAAGCACATCCATTATATTCTAACAGGTTATGGGTCCACACCTCCATTTAGTCTAACCGCTGGAAGGAAACATAGCCATAAGGATATTAAGCTCGTTGAAGAACTCTCGCTAGGGTTTCTAGCAGGAGCAGTCACCAAAGCACTGCAGCTAGGGTTACTAGCAGGTGCAGTTGCAGAAACCCTAATCCTCTCATTGAGGCACCTTAAGTGAAGTGATTGACCTAATTTCCGAATAGATGAGTGGGCCCTAGCCTAACGCATCTCCTGGTACTCTCAGCAAGCCAAGACGTCAAGTTTGAGTTTTTGGTCAAATCTAGGGTTGACCAAGTCAAAGAAGCCATGACCTACTCTATGAAGTCAAAAAACAAGTTAGATGGAGCTTCTAACTTCAGAGCGTGGAAGACAAGGATTGACCTCATCCTTGCCAAGAATAAAGTGTTGGATATCGTGAAAGGAAAGATCGTGGAACCAGAGTTTGAAGAAGGAAAAGAGAAGGAACCACAGAACGTTGCAGTTATGGAGAAGTTCAAAGACGGTGACATCAATGCCATGAGTA